>BRYF01000014.1:6935000-6945000 GCA_030159135.1 Actinidia polygama | reverse complement strand
GATATGCAATTAATTCATTGTATTTATGTTCATACATTGATATTATTCATTAAGCTTTTAGCTTACATTTTCGAAAATAATTTTTAAGAAGCCAATCCGAGGAGCCCTAAGATGAATATGCCATGTGGATAGTAGTTTTGTAGCCCAAGGGCCTTATCATTGTATGTGTTAGACCTAAATTTATGTTATATAACAATGTGCAGCCACAATGTGTATAAATTATATTGGCCAGGTTATTTATAAGTATACGTAATAACTTAGGCACAACTCTGTATACGGTATGGACATGACACTTTACTATTTTCAGTTATTAAAATTTTTTCGCGAAAAATTATTACTATGTTAAATAAAATTGCACATGTGATCAACTAGAAGACAAGTAAGTTGGCCTTGGCGGGCAAGCCGTCGGCCATCACACGCACACGAAACCCAAGGAAAAACTTTTTTCTTTTGGCAGGGAACGGTTTAGGTTAGAACCTTTTGGATCAGATTTGATTTTTTTTTTTAAGTTCTTGACTTAATATTATTGTTTATTAGCTTCCCTAGAAGAGCATGATAGGATAGCCTCTACTCCTGTAGTTATGCGTTTGTATTTAAGCAATGACATCATGGTCCTATAAAATTTAGTTGGACAAGAAAATGATTAATTTTCTAACTCAAATTTTAACATCTGAGTATTTTATGTTTTGTAGGGGCACAAATTTGAATATGAATGATTTTGTGGTGAACCAAATTGATTAAGGTGCAAGGAATTCATGCGACATCCTTGGGCATGCCTTGACTTGGTAAGTAATCCAAATTCTATCAGGTTCCTTTGGTTGGAATGATTAGTATCATAAGATTTTTGTCATTTATTTTTCATGAGGCTGTTATCGGTCTTTGTAATTTATTTTCATCAGGAAATGCTAAAGAATTTGTTCATTTTTTTTAATTCTAATTTTAAATTAGAAAAACAACGTAGTTTCGATTCCCTTTTAAGTGATATATTTTACATTCAAAATCCAGACCCAAATGAAATAATATACTCTTTTTTGTGCCAATAGTTAGGAGGTGATAAGGGGAAAGGGAATAAGACTCGAATCTGAGTACCAAATACTCTTTTTTGTAGCGATAAGACTCGAATTTGAGTACCATGTTTGATAAGGAAGCACCTCAACCACTAGGCCAACTCCTTGGTCTTGAAATAAAATATTCTTAGTTATTAGATAAACTCGAACCCATAACTTCGCTTTTTTGCCTCTCCATATAAATACATTTCCATGAAAATTATATAATATATTCCTCATCGAACTTTTCAATTTTCTGTAGCCAAGCAGCAGGCCACATTCCATATTTATTCATTCTCGTCATTTTTAATTGACGCAATAGAATACGGCATGAGAACTAAATATCCTTTTGAAGCTCAAATATTATTGATGTAGAAGAATTAACTTTTCCCTTAGGCTTACATCCCCTCTTTATGCTACTCAGAGTAGGAATAAAAAAGGTGATTCCTTGGTAAACAAGAAAATAACCGAAATGAAATTAAAATCTTAGGAGATTTGAGTTAAGCCGAAATTTGGAAACTAAAATCTTAGCCAAACTCTTAGAAAATCCTACTAAAATTAAATAGGATAAATAAAATTATAGATATTTCTAGAAATGATGGAGATTGCTTAAAAAGAAAGTTTCCAAAATCAATAATTCCTTAAATCTTGTCTGACATCATTAATGCCAATCCATCTTCACGAATATTGACAAAAATATTTAGGGGCTTCAAATATTTCATAGCATAAAGCACTACCTCTCTTACCAAATTGTTAGACCTGACAACATGTGATGCCCATCCCGTTTGAAGAGGCTCATATACAGAACGCGTTGCTTGTACAATGTTCAATTGGGTGAACTTCTTAAAAACCTCTCTATAACTATGTGGAGCATTTTATTTACATATGTAGTGATTTAATCAGAAAATCACTGAAGAAAAGAAGTTCCAATTTTTGTTGAAAAAGGGAGCTATAGGAAAGAGAACATGAGGCTATATTTGGTTTAACTTTTTTTTTTTCTATTTTCATTTTCTATAATACACTTTAAACTTTTTTGGTAGACAAATTTCAAAACTTATTTTGAGGACAACTTTAGTAAAAGAAATCATTCCTAAGAAATATCACAAAATGGGGAAAACATTTTTGCTAAAAATTAATAAGGTGTGGAAAAGATACGTTCTTTTCTTCTCAAAACTGGTTTCTGAAACGTGTTTGGAAAACTGATTTTGAAACAGAAAAGAAACAAATAAAAAAAAAAACAAACAAGGCTTGACATTCATTTACTTTTTTCTAATGGGATTGAAAAATGTGAAAACAACGATAGATATACTAACCGTTTTACAAACAAATTTACAAACTCTCTCACAAGTTTTGTGGGCTTCATACTCTCACTTGGTCGTGGGGTTCACCAAGGCTTGTGAGAGAGTTTGTAAGTTTGTTTGTAAAAGTGTTAAAGAGTCCTTGAAATTTTCCAAAATGTTAGCACTGTTATAGACATTGATCCCTTTTTCATTGGGCAAGTCTACAAACATAAGATTTGTATGGGAAAAAATGAATGGATGTAGATCTTCAAAAATATTTATAAATAAATAAAAATAGAAAATGGTGCAAATGACGTGATTAAACTGAGACGTTCTTTTAAGCAAAAGATCCACGAAGATGGCAATTAATTGTAAAAATGCCATCAACCTACCATCGTGGATGTATTTTCTGTAAGAATTAACTTTTTCTTTTTTCATGTCAGTCCGTCATTTAAATTCCTTAACGATAGAATTCATATGCCCCTAATTCTAAGTAATATATTGGATCTTGTATGCACAAATTAAGTGTATTTCTGTATTTGGATTTTGTATACACAAGTTGATTCTAGTCTTAGTAGTTACAACTTTGGAGAATACACTTTCTCACATGATATTGGAGTTATTTTTTCTGGGTTCAGCTCTTAGTTAATTGTACAACATGGCGATCATAAGTGAAAAATGATATTTTACAGCTTAATATAGAAAAACGATATTCACACTATACTTTTAGTTTTTACACTTCCATTGTGGAGACTAAAAGACAAAAAGAAAGTAAAAGATAAAAAGAAAGTGTGAGAGGCTTAAAAGTGAAGTGCAAACATCATTGTCATGTATTCATGGGGTTTACTTTTTTAGTAGTTAATATTTGTAAGGTCACGACATCTGAGATGCCTAAATTCCTTGATTGAACCTCTGTCATCTTGTAACCTAGTGGCACAAGGAAAGAGCACCGGTAGTGCTGTCCAGCTGCGTTGGCCGAAAGGGCTCTCTTATGCTTTAAGTTATAGAGGAAGTAGAGGTAAAATTAGGGAATAGTACAAGAGACAAAAATTAGGGTTCAGAGATTGTGTATCAACCAGTGTTGAGATTAGTCCCTACTAAAGTTTAACACCTAACCCAGGAGATCCAGGTGAGTAACACGATGTTATGAACAAAATTATGTATTTTCAAAACGTTTTCAAAGTATATTATGTATGTACAAGTATTTTCCATGCTTTCAATGCATCAACATTATTTTAAATACGAATGCCATGTCTTCAAATGTTATGATATGTTCTTATGATATGAATGAAAACCCATGAATGATTGATTTACATGCAAAATGAATATGTTCAAATTATATGCATGTGACACTTCGGGTCCCCTCTGACGGGACTTAAACCAAGTCAGATAGACCTAAAAGGTAGATGGAGGACGTGAAATAAAGTCATCTACAAAGGAGATATCTCAGGCCTAAAGAGCCACCCGACCTATATGGTCATCATGTCATGCCGGGTTGTTACGTTTTATGATATGCTATGTATGTTTATGAAAGCATGTGATGCCATGTTTATGAAAGTTAAATGTTCAAGAAATGTTATGCGATGCTCACATTGCTTACGCTATGCTATGCTATGTATGATATGAAAATGATCCATGGTATTTTACGTTCATGTATTCGTTGTTATTCACTAAGTTTTAGCTTATGTTTTAGAAAAATAAACTTTAGGTAGTCAATCTGAGGATCGGCGAGGAGGTTGAACAAGTCAGACTTAGTTTTGTAAGCCTAAGGGGCCTTATGTCGTATTGTGAGGGCAAGACCATACGTTATGTATTTAGTCTTTGTAAGTTTGAAGTTTAATTTGGGATGTATGTAAATTGAAATACATAGGCACAACTTTGTATACTGTATGGTGACATGCACACCTTATTATTTTCATGTTATGATGCTTCCGCGCAAGAGAAAAATTATTGTCATTTTAAATGAATATGCACAGGTTGATGATACGTAGTCCTTGGCAGGCCAGTCGCCGACCATCACGCGCACCTTTAATCCGTATAGGCCAGGTTGCGGGGCATGACAGGAGTGGTATCAGAGCATTAGGTTTATGTAGTACACAGAGCTATAGGCTTACACCCTACGATAGAGTCACTTCTAGATAAAAGTCTAGGATTGACGAGAATATATGACTACGTGTTGCATGTTATATGATATGCTATACCATGCTAAGATGCAATATAGCAATTATTAAGAGACATCTAAATGGTTGTTATGATTGTAGAAGCTATGCCGCCTAGAAGAGGTCGAGGCCGCAGAGGGGTAGTAGACCCCGAAGATCGAGTAGACCGTATAGAGAGGATTTTAGAAGGACTCGTCCAAGTGGTCCACGATGTCCACAATAACAATAATCACGATGACGCACCACCACAACCTGTAATGCAAATGCCAGGAGCTGGGGTGATGCCACGTACCACGATTAAACAGTTTCAGCAGTTAAGGCCCCCCGACTTTCTATGGAACACCCGATCCCATGGCTGTAGAGTCTTGGCTCTTGGGAACCGAGAGAGTGTTTGAAGTTCTACCATGCACGGAGGAATAGAAAGTAGTATTCGCTACGTTCACTTTTGAAGGAGCTGCTTTGATATGGTGGCAATTGAAGAAGCCGTTGGAGCTAGTATGGCTATAGCGAGGTTTTTAGAAGTATTCAATGAGGAATATTTTTCTGAAATGGTACGAGATCAGAAAATTCAAGAATTTCTAAACTTGGTGCAAGGAAGAATGACCGTGATGGAGTATAACATTAAGTTTAAAGAGTTATCACGATATGCCCAACATGTAGTGCCAACAGAATCTCGCAAGGCGAGGAGGTTCGAAGTTGGATTACGATGGAACATCAAGAATAAGGTGGATATCTTGCGACTACCAACTCATCAGGAGGTTCTTCATGCAGCACTAATTGCTGAAGGATCTTTAAATGAGATGTCTTAATTTCAAAAAACTAGAAATAAGAGGTTAGGAGGAAATATAAATAGAGGACAAAGCTTAAAGTGACAGAGTTCAGGATCGTCGAGTGGGAATTCGTCAAACCCGCAAAGAAGTACAAGGAGTCAAGGAAGCAACCGCTCAAATGAAGCACCAACTTGCACAACTTGTCAGAAGAAACATTGGGGAGAATGTATCATGGGAAGTAGAGTTTGCTATGGGTGTGACCAAACAGGACATCAGATCAGAGATTGTCCAACGAGGAAGAGAATTCAAGAAGTTGGAGTATCAACGTCGACCTTTGTCCAGCAGCCTCCAACTGGAAGGAGGAATAACCAACCGCGGCAAGGTCGAACTTTTGCACTCACACCAGGAAATATCCTAGCTACCACATCTGTTGTGTCAGGTATACTCTCCATTTGTGATCAACCTGCACACGTTATTATGGATTCTGGTTCTACACACTCATTCGTATCATACCCTTTTGAGCACTATTTGAATATCTCTCCCATAACCCTTGAATATGAGTTGTCACTATCATTACCCTCCGGAGATATCATGTTATGTGATAGAGTCTATCATGCTTGTGAAATTCGAGTCAATGATGTACCTATGTATGTAGACCTTATACCATTAGAGATGTATGGTTTTGACGTCATCCTAGGGATGGATTGGCTATCTTCTTACCGTGCACTCATTGACTGTGAACTTAAGTAAGTGGTTTTCCATTCCTTTGATAATTCGGAACTAATCTTTGAAGGAGTTGGCGTTGTGCCTCCTCCCTACCTCATTTCCTCTATGAAAGCATGTCGCTTGATCCGGAGAGGAAGTCAAGCGTTTTTATGTAGTGTTGTCGACACGCATGCCTCCCCACCATCTTCAGAAGATATTCACGTTGTCCGGGAATTTCCCGATGTCATACCAGACGAGTTACCTGGTTCCTTGGTGAATCGAGAGGTTGAGTTCTATATAGATCTAAATCTGGGTACTAGACCCATTTCTAAAGCCCCTTACCATATGTCCCCATTAGAATTGAAAGAGTTGAAAGTTCAACTACAAGATCTGCTTGAGAAAGGATTTATTTGTCCGAGCATTTCACCTTGGGGTGCTCTAGTGTTATTTGTACGAAAGAAGGATGGAACTATGCGATTGTGCATTGACTACAGAGAATTGAACAAGGTTACCATTAAGAACAAATACCCATTGCTAAGAGTGGATGATTTGTTTGATCAGCTTCAGGGTGCTCAAGTGTTTTCTAAGATTGATTTGAGATCAGGTTATCATCAATTGAAAGTTAGAACGAGCGACATAGAAAAGACGGCTTTTCGAACCAGATAGGGTCATTATGAATTTCTTGTGATGCCGTTCGGAGTTACCAATGCGCCCGCAGCGTTCATGGACCTTATGAATCGGGTATTTAAACCTTACCTTGACGAATTTGTTATAGTATTTATTGACGATATCTTGGTGTATTCTAAGAGTTTTGCAGAACATGAGCAACATCTGAGGATGGTTTTGCAAACCTTGCAAAATAGGAAGTTGTATGCCAAACTGAAGAAATGTGAGTTTTGGCTATCGAGTGTGACTTTTCTTCGACACATCATCAGCGTAGATGGAGTGTCTGTTGATCCTCATAAGATCAAAGCCATTGTAAATTGGCCGAAGCCAACGAATGCGACAGAGGTCAGAAGTTTCATGGGTTTAGCTGGGTATTACCGGAGATTTGTGAAAGACTTATCTAGGATTGCAACACCTTTAACCCAGCTTACGCGAAAGAATGTTCCATTTGAATGGAATGAAAAACGAGAGAAAAATTTTCAGATATTGAAGAAACGATTAGTATCTGCATCTATTTTAACCCTACCTTCCGGAACTGATGGTTTTACGATCTACAATGATGCGTCACATAGAGGGTTAGGATGCGTATTGATGCAACATGGAAAAGTAATTACCTACGCCTCAAGACAGTTAAGACCGCATGAGAAGAACTATCCGACTCATGATCTAGAATTAGCCGCAGTGGTTTTTGCCTTGAAGATTTGGCGCCACTACTTGTATGGAGTAACGTGTGAAGTTTTCACAGACCATAAGAGCTTGAAGTACCTTTTCACTCAGAAGGAACTGAATATGAGATAGCGCAGATGGCTTGAATTGATCAAAGATTATGACATCCTTATTCAGTATCATTCGGAAAAAGCTAACGTTGTAGCCGATGCTTTCAGCCAGAAGTTGACGGTCAATCTAGCCTGCCTAGTTACGTCGCAAGTACCTTTATTTGTTGAATTGGAGAGAGCAGAGATTGAGGTCATTGCACCAGACACCAATATGATGCTTACGACTATGATTGCTCAACCGACGTTAATAGAAGTTGTGAAAACACGACAACCGAAAGATCCATAATTGTGGAAAATCTATGAGGAGATGCAAGTAAATTCTAAGCGTGACTTTACATTACAAAATGGATTGCTTAAGTTTAGGGATAGGCTATGAGTTCCAAACATACCCGAAGTCAAAAGACAAGTGTTAGAGGAAGCCCACAATACGAAGTACACGATACACCCAGGAGGAACAAAAATGTACAAAGATTTGAAAGCAACGTTTTGGTGGCCAGGAATGAAAAAGGAAATAGCGAAATTTGTATCACAATGCCTACAATGTCAACAAGTTAAAGTAGAACATCAAATACCAGCAGGGTTACTATAATCGTTGCCAATACCAGAATGAAAGTGGGAACACATCACGATGGATTTTGTAGTTGGACTACCGAATTCACCTCGAGGCTGTAATGCCATATGGGTTATTATAGACCGCCTTACCAAGTCAGCGCACTTCTTGCCAGTGAAGACTACGTATTCATTGTCGAAATACGCAAATCTTTACATGGCAGAGATTATACGACTTCATGGTATGCCTGTTTCGATAGTGTCGGATCGAGATCCGAGATTTACGTCTAAGTTCTGGAAAAGTTTACAAAGAGCTCTAGGCACTGAGCTAAACTTTAGCACCGCTTTCCAATCCGCAGATAGACGGACAATCGGAGAGAACTATCCAGACCTTAGAAGACATGCTACGGCTATGCATACTCGATTTCCAAGAAAATTGGGAAACACACTTGCCACTCGTGGAATTTGCTTATAACAATAGTTTTCATGTGAGCATCGGAATGGCACCGTACGAAGCACTATGTGGAAGAAAATGTAGGTCACCCGTATGTTGGACCGAAATAGGAGAACGACAGGTATTAGGCCTAGAGATTGTCCAATCACGACTGCAAAGATCAAAATGATTAAACAAAGATTACAAACCGCTCAGAGTCGCCAGAAGAGTTATGTAGATGTACAAAGGCGAGAATTAGAATTTGAAGAAGGTGACCATGTGTTTTTGAAGGTATCTCCTTTCAAAGGGATAAGTCGCTTTGGTAAAAAGGGAAAGCTGAAGCCGAGATATATTGGACTGTTTCAAGTTCTTCAACGAATTGGAGCCGTCGCTTATCGTATTGCTCTTCCACTGGAACTTTCACACATTCATGATGTCTTTCACGTCTCGATGTTACGGAAGTACGTCCATGACCCTACACACGTGATTAACCATTATCCTTTGGAAGTAAGCGAAGATTTAAGCTACGTCGAAAGACCGATCGAGATTGTTGATCGTCGTGACCAAGTTCTTAGGAACAAAGTCATACCTTTAGTACGGGTGTTATGGCAGAATCATACGTGGAAGGAATCGACTTGGGAATGAGAAGATGAAATCCGAGATTTATATCAGTTCCTATTCGAGTGAACGTTGTAATAAGTTGAGGTACGCTTGGTTCTATTCGCCTTTTCATTATTCCTATTTAATCTTCATTACCATTTTGAAAGTTTCATCTACCCAAGCAATTCGGGGAAGGCCGACTTGGTTGGGATAGTACCAAACGGGGAAACCATATTGTAGGCTGCCCATACTAAGAAGGCAGTTAAGGCAGTCGCAATGAAAGGTTAACCCCATAATTAGACGCATTGACGATCACAAGTTAGGTATACAACTACACGAAGAATTTTATTAGAATACGCAGCGAAAGCATGATGATGTTAGCCAAGTTTGAGGACCAACTTTAATAAAGGAGGGGAGAATGTAACACCCCGAATCCTTAAACTCCATTAACTCCGTAAATTACACCGTGAACGATAATCAAAGTGAATTATAGGAAGTTAATGGTCAAAGAGACTAAAAATAAGTTAGAATTTATTTAAACCTTAACTTATGATTTCTGCCCAGTTTCCTTCTTAGCGTTCGAACGCCAGGATGAGCGTTCGAACGGTCGAGCATTTTGCCTAGGCGTTCGAATGCCTATTGACAGCACATTTGGAGCGTTCGAACGGTAAGGCCAAAAACTCAAATTTCAAGTCTCGCATGTTTCGAACTGTAAGCAAGAGGGTTCGAACGCCATAGCCTAGAATCCTTCTAAGCATTCGAACGCCAAAAAGGATCGTTCGAACGCCCATAGTAGAAACTGAAAGATGAAAAAGTGAACACGAAATTAAAATGGGAAAAACCGCATGGGATCATTTCCCAACTCAGCCTTTACAACCATACATATATATACACTTACTCTTCACTTCCAACACACACACACACACGTATATGGAGAGAAGAAAGGAGAGGAAGAAGAGAGATAGGGGTTAGAGCTTGGGGGGAGCTCAACCTAAGTCAGATCGTCCTAAAAGGTA
>BRYF01000014.1:6870000-6875000 GCA_030159135.1 Actinidia polygama | reverse complement strand
GCATTTGAACACCAGAAGGATTCTGGCTTTATCATTCGAACGCCTATCCTGACGTTCAAACGCTAGGAAGGAAAACTTGGTAGAAACTTAAGTTTAATGTTTTTAAAGGTTCTAACTTAAATTCTTGTCACATTGATCCCTAAAACAAAACCAACTCACATTAACTAGCGTACGAGTTATAATTTACTTAATTAATGAAATGATATGGGTTTGAGGTATTATATGAACTCCTCCTTTCATAGTACAACTAGGAAAATGTTTCTTCATTTTCATAGTTTAATACGAAAAAGGGCTCTTGCATTTTCTTCTCCTATAAAAGAGAGTCAGGGCTTTTGATTAAAGTACTGAGAGTTTCCATCCTTGCTCTTTAGTAAGTATACACAACAATATTTCGTACGACCATCGTTGAAAGTAATAAAATACTAATTTGCATTGGGTGCTTGTGTCATGACCCAACCCAAAATACATGTATAGTCTCAACCACAATATATGAGTCATAACCGGCCAATGAGATTACTCACAAAGGCTTACTAATTGGCCAATTTAGGGATTTTTTTCCACGAACAAAAATACTCGAATTGTAATAAAAATTTGCGGAAGCATAGTAAATTAACTAGAGCTGAAGTGCAAGAGAAATTTTATTTTAATAAACATAAGGTATTTACAACTACAATTATGGCCACAAATCCGCCCTGACCGTTAATAAAATACTACCAGTTTAACTATCAGTATTTACGACACTAATAACAAAATGGGACAAGTCACTTCTATCACACGTGCTCCTCCACGTTCTGGTTCCCTACAACATTACGTACAACGATGTCTTAAGCACTGGGCCGGTATGAGTCAATATATGTCAAATTTACTAATGTCCATGAAATTATGAGTTAACGAATTCATTTTAACATGACATAGTTTTTTCATAACCTCGGCTCATCTAAGCCAATATTTTTATCATAATCTTTGGCTTATCGAACCCAATTTTCTTTCACTTCATATCAAGTATTATTATATAAACACAATATGTTCGACAATCACCACACCTTAGGGAGTGAGATTGATATCACCCATGATTACCTGATTATAATCCCATGATTCACACATTTCAATCCCCAATTTATCAATCAAATCCCCCAATTTAATTTGTTTTGTGTTCATTATCTGTTCATTTTTAGCCAAATCTTGGTTCAAGCATTATAAATGGTTTTTGTAGGTAAAGTGGAGTTTGAAGAGATCAAAAAAAGCATGAAGCCATTTAATGTTCAATCGGTTGAACCATAAATAGTTCAACCGATATAGCTGAAACAGAAGCTCATTCACTTCACTTCAACCGGTTGAACTATTTATGTTCAAGCGGTTGAACACAATCAGAGAGCACCAGGACCAAGGTCAACCAGTCGAAAAAAGATAGTTCAACCGGTCGAGGACAAACAAAAAGATGAGAGACAAGTTCAACCGGTTGAGAATTTCTTGTACAACCAGTTGGGGAACACAGCAAAGTTCACACCGCCAACTATTAAAGTATGTTCTGACAGAAGATCTACATTTTAAATCCACCTATCTCTGAATATGCTGACAGAAAGGAAATCCCATGTAAGGGGGTAGTTGGATAAGAAAGCATGGGCTGGATGGAAAACTTGGGGGGGCTGTCAGCAGCTGGACCAAGGGAAAGAAGGAAAAAGTAAGAAAAGTCAATGGACAGTGGTTGAAAAGAAAAGTTTTGGAGATGTTTTTTCTCACCTAGTATTATGAAGATTAGTTTTTTTTAGAGAAAGAAGGAGGACAAAAAAGGGGAGAAATAATTTTTTATTTGCTGGGAACTTTTTCTCTCAAGCTTGGTAAGTTAATTTCAATTTCGAGTTTGAACACTAGTAAGGAAATCAAAAGTCCTATTTTTATTTTAGCATTTTGTTATTGTGTTGGCTCATTGAATTCTATTTTATTTATGGCTAAGACTTTAGTGTTCATGGTGGGCTAAATCCTTAGGTTTGGTCCAAGAACCAATTCTTTTTCCAGCCCTTAATATGAACTAATTTCTCTTCTCTAAAATGGGTTTAAATGTGGTGTATGATTTGTTGATGGTTTATTTTAAGATTAAAACTTTGAATTGCATACATCTTTGATTATTTGTGAACAAGATCACTTGGGACAAATAATGCTTCGATCACTTGCATTCTAAATATTTGAAACATCATATAAATCCATTGTCATCTTAAAAGACAAATCTATAGATATATTACACGAACTTAATTGCAAATATCTTCTAACCAAGATCATCTTGCCTTGATTCTTGGTTGAGTACAAAAAGAGAAGAAATTAGTGCATCTAAGCAAGGAGAAAGAACTAGGTACTTGGACCATTCCATTTTAACATAATCGACATAAACGTGATACAAATTGATCTTCCAAAACCCAATCAAGAAACAATTTTACACTTTCCTTCTACTTGCACCACACTTAATCTTGAAATTTGTAGCTCCTTGTGGAAATGACATTGGTACTTCCGATTATTGTGCTTTACTAACAAGTTCCTGCGCTTGGGAACTACAAGCGAGAAATAGAAACATCAAAAAGTGACAAGCATTTTTGGCGTCGTTGCCGGAGAGCTAAAACGCTAAGGTTGAGTCTTGTGATTTCATCACAAGAGATTGTAAGTATATTATTTCATTCTTTTTAACTTTTAACTGTGATACAAATTGCAAGTTGAGAGGGTCCTCGGGCACCGCATGTCAGTTTGGTGTCGAGATCATATAGGTAGAGTAATCAGAAAAGAACAAACGCTTGAGGATAAAATGGAGAGGTAGAAGGAAGAAGGCTAAATGCGCTTTCAACTTCATGTCCCCGATGAGGCCCCGGTACCTCCAGGACCGTTTATGCAGGATTATTTTAATCCCACCCGTGCATCAACCCCCTTGTGCATTATCTTACCTGAAAATACACACACTTTCGTAATAAAACTGGGCATGCTCCCATCACTTCCAATATTCCATGGCATGGAAAATGAGAGTCCTCACTTCTATGTCAAGGAATTTGAAGAAATGGTGGGAACAATGGTCGATGGACCTCAATGGGAGGAGATAGCCCGTCTGAAGCTTTTCCCTTTCTCTTTGAAGGATCGAGCTAAGATATGGCTAAACTCTTTAAGAGCCCATTCCATAACTTCTTAGACTAGCATGCAAGAAGAATTTTTCAAGAAGTTTTTCCCAATGAATAAAACTACTTCCCTTTAAAAATTGATTTACAACTTTCCAAAAAGAGGAGGAGTTTTATGCATGTTGTGAGAGGTACAAAGACTTGTTGAATGCCATTCCATATCATGGTTACAAAATTGGTCGGATTTTGAGTTTCTTATATGAAGGAATTTCAGCACAAACCCGGCAATTCATAAACATGATGTGCAATGGACAATTTATGAGCAAAAGCCCTGAGGAAGCATTAGATTTTTTTGATGAATTGGCAAAACAAACCAATCGTGGGACTTTTCATACTCCGCCTATAATTCAAGACAGTTTGTAGGGCCAAACACATCAGGCCACGGGAAATATACACTTAGGGACCAAGACGATTTATAGGCCAAGTACACTCAACTGGCTAGGAAATTGGAAGCTTTAGAGATGAAAAAGGTTCATGAGGTTAGTACCTTAACCATTACTGAGGAAGTGTGTGTCATCATTGAAAGACAAGGGCATATTGCCGAAGGATGCCTGATGTTACCTGCTTTTAAAGAGGTGTTGCAAGGTGGAGACCAAGCTTTGATCAACGCCATGAATTAGCCACACAAGCCTTCCAATTCTACTTTCTCCAACACATATATACAATTCGGGGTGGCGAAACCATCCAAATTTTTCATGGAGAAACACAGAAAATTCTAATTTTGGCCAAGGTGGCCAAACATCATGGAGAAACATAGAAAATTTCAATTTTGGCTAAGGTGGTCAAACATCAAACCAACCTCATCCCTATTCCAACCAAATGGGGCACGGTCCCTATAGAAAGCAGAATAACCCACCAGTTTATCCTCCACAAGTACATCATCAACCACAAACCCAAAACATTTACCTACCTCCTCAGAAGCGAAGCTTAGAGGATACACTATAGGCTTTCATTTTGAGCTAGCAAGCATCTTGGACTCAGAATTAGCAGTCCATTAGGGATATACACACTTAGCTTTCTATGTTGACCGTAGCCGTAGGGGGTAACAATAGGAAAAAGGGAAATTCCCAACACAACCACAAGCCAACCCCCAAGGGCAACATAGTGTATCCACACTTGACACGCACTTAGAATAGCTTAAGGGAATCACTATAGTGAGGAGTGGTAGGGAGATTGACAAAACCATTCATCCAAAGCCAAGTCAACTTAAGGCTACAGAATTAGCCATAGTGAGTTTTGAGCAACTAGAACCCTAGAGTAGTGAACAAGAGCGTGCGACGAGTCAGAGAGAGGAGAGAGAGAAAGTGCCATGTCAAATTCCTACACTTTTCCCCAAAGGTTTTGGGCTCAAAAGAAGGGAACCAATAATGCTGAGATTTACAATCTCTTTGAGCAAGTAAAAATTAACATTCCTCTCTTAGATGCCATTAAACAAATCCCTGCATATGCCAAATTTTTAAAGGATCTGTGCAGTATAAAGTGCACAATGCAAGTTCAGAAAAAGACATTTTTAATGGAGCAAGCAAGTTCCATTATCCAGACCAAGATTGCCTCAAAATATAAGGACCCATGGTGTCCAACTATTTCCATAGTGATAGGGGCCACTCACATTGAGCATGCTTTGCTTGATCTAGGTGTGAGTGTAAATCTGCTACCATTATTCGTGTACCAACAATTGGGGTTGGGAGAGTTGAAGACGACAAATGTGACTCTCCAATTAGCCGATAGGAGTACCCGAGTGCCAAGAGGAATGGTAGAAGATGTCTTGGTGCAGGTAGATAAGTGTTATTTCCCAGCAAACTTTATTGTTTTGGATACTCATCCCGTGGCCAATCCTAGTACTCAAAT
>BRYF01000014.1:6812500-6817500 GCA_030159135.1 Actinidia polygama | reverse complement strand
GAAAATGAGGGTGATCTGCCACTCTCGTGTAATTTTTTAATATCAATGAATGATATTTTTTCAACATTGATCTTTTTTTTGTGAATACAATTTTGGCAAGTATCGCATTTTTCGTCTTATATCTTACATTGGCGATCACAAAGTCGAGTGATGGTAAGGCAAAGTTTTGTATTTTTATCACGCTTAGTAATGTAATAACTTTGGCAAACGTAACTGAAACGATGGTGATAATGGGTGATCAAACTGTATTTCTGCTTTGGCGACATTATGTATGGCGTTCAAGATGCTTCATTTATCAATGAGCTAGCAATCTTAATGTTGGCGATGACTTGTACGACGATCAAGATGCCTTCGGCGTTTAATAACGAACTGGCAGCCTTGATGTCGACGATGTCTTGTATGGCAATCAAGATTGAGAAATTTAAACTTGGCGATAAACATAAACTGGAGAAATTTGAACTTGGCGATAAACATAAACTGGAGAAATTTTATTAAAATTGGCAATTTATTATAAGAAATCAGGGAAAAGTATCGTGGCGACTATAAAATTTACTGGTAGTATTTCTTCAAGTGTTCGGCGTTCCAAGGGTGAGGGAGTGTCTTTCCGTTCATATCTTCCAGCCAATAGGTTCCTAGTCGGGATACCTTTATAACGTTGTATGGGCCTTCCCATGTAGAACTGAGCTTTCCTGCATTTGGTTCTTTTGTAGACAATGTGACCTTTCGGACTAGATCACTCGGAAGAAAGAATCTCTGCTTAACTCTTTGGTTGTAATATATGGAGACTTGGTGTTTATAAACTGCTTGGCGTACTTCAGCCCTTTCCCTCCTTTCATCAAGGAGATCGAGATTGAGTCTCAGCTCAGTTTCGTTATTCTCCTTATTGAAATTTGAGGTCCTGAAGCTTGGTATTCCGATCTTGACGGGTATAACTAATTATGTTCCATAGACCATAGAATAAGGTGTCTCACCCGTGGGGATCCTGCTCGTCGTGTGGTATGTCCAAATTATGCTCGGTTCTACCCACTCCCCTTTGGACCTTTCTAGCCTTGTTTTTAAGTTTTTCAGGATGGTTCTGTTAGTAACCTCTATTTGGCCGTTAGCTTGGGGATGTTTGGGCGAGGAAAAATGGTGCGAGATGGCGAGATTTGAGCAAAACTGTTTGAACATCTCGTTGTCGAACTGCCTGGCGTTATCTGAGATGAGAACTTTTGGAATTCTAAATCGTCATATGATGCTCGTCCAAATGAAATTCCTAGTATTCTTTTCAATGATCTTGGCGAGAGGTTTTGCCTCTATCCACTTGGTGAAGTAATCGATGGCGACGATCAAGAACTTTCTCTGTAATGGAGCTTGGGGCAATGGCCCGAGTATGTCGACTCTCCATTGGGCGAATGGCCATGGACTTGTCATTGGGACCATCTCGGTGTGAGGGAGGTGACTTACGGGGGCAAACCTCTAGCACTTGTCACATTTCTTAGCGTACGTCGCCGCATCATGCTCCATTTAAGGCCAGAATTAGCTTGTCTAATTGCTTTTCTAACTAGCGATCTCGCCCCCGAATGATTTTCACAGATACCTTCATGAATTTCCCTCATGACGTACTATGCCTCTTCAGGTCGGAGACATCTTAGGAGAGGACCAAAAAATGACCTTTTGTACAATATTCTATTGAGAATGCAAAATTTGACTGACCTGTACTGGATCCGGTGAGCTTGTAGCTTGTCTTGTGGTAACATTTCCTCCATTTGGAGATATGTAACGATGTCGTCCATCCATGTCGGCATGAAGTCTGTTGGACTTATTGATTTGGCGACCTCAATACTTGGGTTGGCTAAGAATTCCAGGGGTATGTTTCTATCTGAGATGAAGTCAAAGGTTGAGGCTAGGTTAGTCAAAGCATCGACTTGCTTGTTTTCTTCTCTTGGGATTTGGTAAATATTTAAATTTTTTATCTTTCTCAACATGGCTTTTACTTCATCTAAGTAGGCCATCATCCTTGTATCCTTGGCGTGGCAGTCTCCTTGAACTTGATTTACCACCAATTAGGAATCACTGAAGACGTCTAGAGAATCCACCCCCAAATCAATTGCCACTCTGAGTCCAGTGAGAAGCGCTTCATATTCGACTTTATTATCGGTGGCATATTCCATATGTTCGCCCGATGGAGTTTTCAGGACGAGTCCTGCACCACATCCGTGCTGATTTGACGATCTGTCCACAAACAGTTCCCATCGGGCGAGGTCCTCATCAAGATTTGATTATTTAGTGATTTCCACCTCGGGGATACTCTCAGGTTCCTCGGCAATATCATACGTGAATTCAGCAATAAAATCTGCTAAGGCCTGGCCTTTAATCGCCATCTTAGGTTTGTAATTAATGTGGAATTCACTTAGCTCGATGGACCATTTGAGGAGCCTTCCTGAAGTTTTAGGTCGTTGGAGAATTTGTTTTAATGGTTGATCAGTTATCACAATTATCAGATGTGCTTGAAAATAATGGCAAAGTTTTCGGGCAGCAATAAAGAGGGCGTAAGCGAGCTTCTCGATTTTTAGATATCTACTCTCTGCTCCCATTAGGACTTTGCTGACATAATATATCGGTTTTTGAACCCCGTCTTCTTCTCAGATTGGTACGACACTTACTGCTGTTGGCGAGATGGAAAGGTATACAAATAATTTCTCGCCTGTGATTGGAATAGTGAGCAGTAGTGGCAAGCCGAGATACTCCTTGAGCTGCTGAAATGTTGTCTCTGATCTTTCGTTCCACTGGAAGGTCTAATATTTTTTCAGGATTTGAAAGAATGGGAGACACTTGTTGGCTGATTTGGAAACAAATCTATTAAGGGCGGCAACTCGTCCAGTCAATTGCTACACCTCGTGGATGTTCCTTGGCGAACTCATGTCGAGAAGGGCCTGAATCTGATTCGGGTTTGCCTCGATTCCTCGTATGGTTACCAAAAATCCAAGGAATTTTTCAGATGATACTCCGAAAATACACTTCGAAGGATTCAACATCATCCGGTGTTTTCGTAGGATGCCAAATGCTTCCTCCAGGTAGGCGATATGGTCGGATGCCTTGAGACTTTTGACTAACATGTCATCAATATACACCTCCATCGTCTTTCCAATCAATTCCTTGAATATTTGATTGACCAATCTCTGATACGTCACCCCAACATTTTTTAGTCCAAATGGCATGACCTTGTAGCAATATAACCCTCGTTCTGTGATGAAAGAAGTCTTTTCCACGTCCAGAGGGAACATTTTGATCTAATGATAACCGGAGAAGGCGTTCATGAAACTTAAAAGCTCATGTTTGGATGTAGCATCAACTATCAAGTCAATTTTGGGCAAAGAAAAACTGTCTTTTGGGCACGTCTTGTTGAGATTGGTAAAATCAATGCATACTCTCTATTTTTCCCTTTTTTTAGGGGCGACGACAACATTGGCGAGCCACTCTGGGTAATGGGCTTCCTTGATAACGTTGGCTTTAACGAGCTTAGTCATTTCTTCTTAGATAACCGTTAGGCGTTCAGGGGCAAATTTTCTTCGCTTCTGGCGAACTTGGGGATATTCGGGATTGGTGAATAATTTATGTGTAGCAACTTGAGGGTCAATGCCAGGGACATCGCCTTGCGACCAAGCGAAGATGTCAAAGTTTTTCTTCAAGAATTCTATTAGTGCAGAACGCAGTTCGTTGGCCGGTTCGGAACTGATCATAACATGGCAATCCGGATAATCTGGGTGTATGGAGATTAGAGTGACTTCTTTAAGGGGTTTGGTGTTTTTGGTTTCTCGGGATCTTCCAGAACTAGTTCCACCTCGTCGGTCAAAGGCTCCATCTCGGCCTCGGTGATCTGTAATTTCTATTGGGCTTTTGAGGAGATTTCCATCTTCATGGCCGAAATGAAGCATTGCCTTGCTACCTTTTGGTCGCCTCTCACTTTACCCTCCCCCGTAGAAGTGGGGAATTTCATCTTCAGGTGGTAGGTTGAGGTGATTGACTTTACTCCTCCCAAGGTAGGGCGGCCTAGAATTGCATTGTAAGGCGAAGGGCAATCTATAACAATGAAGTCTTGCCAGGTCGTGATCTGATGCGGATCCGTTCCCAAGGTTACTGGCAATTTGATCCATCCAAGCGGATGCGTCATATTTCCTCCAAAACCCACTAATGAGGTATGGAAAGGATGGAGTTTATCTAGCCCGACCTTCATTTTTTAAAAAGCCGAGGTGAACAAAATATTCGTTGAGCTCCCATTGTCAATCAAGATTCGCTGAATATTAAAATTGGCGATGACAACTGATACGACCAAGGCATCGTCATGGGAAAGATGGAGGCCTATTAGATCATCATTGTTGAAGGGGATGGGTGGATGAGCATCAACAAGGGGCGAGGAGAGGTTGTAGATTTCCTCTTCATCTTGTCCACTAGCGCTTCTAGCATGCCTCTTCCTGGATGAATTTGAGCACCCATCTGATCCAAATCCTCCATGAATTACTTGTATGTCACTTGTAGTTGGTCTATTGTCGCTATATCTCCTTTCTGGCGAGTGGGGAGGCAGGCAATCAGCTACATACTTCCTCAAATATCCTCTTTTGATAAGGTCGGCGATCTGCTCCTTCAGATGGAAGTAGTCTTCAGTGTTGTGGCCATGGTCTCGGTGAAATTCACCATACTTGTTCTTATTCCTCTTTCGCAGATCAGTCTTAATTTTTTTGGGCCATTTGACGAACTCTTCGTTCTTAATCTCAGTGAGTACTTAGGCGATGGGAGCGTTGAAGGGTGGCAAAATCATTTCTAGACGACGAGGTGGAGTACAAGGACGCCTTTCGTTTGTTCGCCCTGAACCTCAATCGGACTTTTTGCTCCTTGTTTCCTCCCTGTAGTCGGATCGTCTTGTGTCAGGCTCCTTCCTCTTCTGATCGTCTTTCCCTCGTTGCCTCTGTTTTGCTTCGACCAACTCTTCCGCGGCGACATACTTGTCAGCGTTGCTCTGG
>BRYF01000014.1:6772500-6775000 GCA_030159135.1 Actinidia polygama | reverse complement strand
TGGGTAAGTCTTGAGCCTTCGGTAAAAGTCCGAGAATTTGACTGATGGTTATGTAAGAGTTTTGCTTTTTGAGAAAATTTGGAGAGGTTGAAATCATTGATTTAAAAAAAAATCATAAATTGAATTATTGCTTTTGAGAAAAGCAAGAAAATTTAAAAAAATTATTGGATAATTGCTTTTTGAGAAAAGTCGAAAATTTGAGAACTTGTTGATTTGAGAAATCATAGATTGAAAATCAAAAGTATATTTTGATATGGATGAAAACATACTTTATTGCATCATGTTTTCATTATATGATTATATATCATGGTTTTGGCTTGAAACATCAAGGCCATTGTTAAATCTTTTCAAGGTAACTTACCTTTACTATAAAATGAATTTCAGGTACCGAGGGTTACCCTGAATCGTGAGGCATGAGGATGCCAGTTATATATTTCATTTTGATAAACATGTTGACATGTATTTTTGAAATTGTAATATTATTTTGCTTTTGTGTGGATATTGTCTTTGGGATATCATTTATTTTGTATTTAATAGCTCATGGAGAGCTTGGTTCTATTTGAGAGATAGATTTATTATACTCTGATGAAATGACAAGTATATTTGTCATATTATTCCGCAATTGAGTTGTTTGCTTACGTAGCCGGGTCTTGGTTTGACCTGGGCGTGACAAATTAGGTGTGCCTATGTATTGTGTGTGTTCCATGAATCCCATGATCCTACTATTTGTAACACCCCGAATCCTTAAACTGCATTAACTCCGTAAAGTACGCCGTAAACGACAATCAAAGTGGATTATAGGAAGTTAATGGTCAAAGAGACTAAAAAATAAGTTAGAATTTATTTAAACCCCAACTTATGATTTCTGCCAAGTTTCCTTCTTAGCGTTCGAACGCCAGGATTGGCGTTCGAACGAACGAGCATTTTGCCTAGGCGTTTGAACGCCCATTGACAACATATTTGGAGCGTTGAACGGTAAGGCCAAAAACCCAAATTTCAAGCCTCGCATGTTTCGAACTGTAAGCAAGAGCGTTTCGAACCCTGCCAAGCCAAATCCTTCTTAGCGTTCGAACGGTCTTTCGAATGCCTGAGTCCAGAATCCTTCTTAGCGTTCGAATGCCAAAAAGGACCGTTCGAACGCCCATAGTGAAAACAGGAAAATAAAAAGGGAACACAAAATTAAAATGGGGAAACTACATGGGATCAATTCTCGCCCAACTTTCACAGCCACATATATACACAGCCACACAAACACACCTTACACCAATACACCCATACGGAGAGAGGGAGAGAGAGAGGGGGAAAAGAGAAGAGAGAAAAGAAAAGAGAGAGAAGGAAGGAGGAAGAAGCAAAAGAGAAAGAGATTGGGGCTTAGGGAAGCTCAACTAAGCTAAAAGTAGCTTGGAAGGAGAGGTATAAGCTCAAAAACCCATGTATATATATATATGTATGTTGTATATTAGGGTTTTGTTTGATTTTTAAAACTTAGATCTACTAACTTAGGTTTCAAACTAAAGTTCCATTTTAAGATATTGTAGTCTCCTTATGCTATTCTTCATACATTAAGAGTCTTATAAAGATTGGAGTAGGTCTTGAGAAGTTTTAGTAAAATTTCCAAAGTCTAGGTACTATTCATGTCACTGAACGCAGGGAGCGTTCGAATGCCCAAGAACAGCGTTCGAACGGTCACCTAGCGTTCGAATGCCAATATGTGAGTTCAAACGCCAGGCTAGAATTTAGGCAGATTTAACATTTTTTCTTAAAACTTCATAATTACAACCATAGTATGTCAGGCCAATTTGACTAACATTTGGATACGTTAAGTATATGTCCAAGAGGGTTGGACCTAGAACGAGGATACCTAGGTTTAATCAAAAGTTTACATTATGCCGATTAATTATTATTGTACATAAGAGTGATAATTCCTTCCCTTATATGTAGGAACGCCGAGTGTAGAACCTAGCCAAGGAATCCCAGGTGAGTAACACGATGTCATGGACAAAACATATGTACATTCAAAACGTTTGCGAACCATACTATGTATATCAATTGTTTTTCATGTTTCAATGCATTAAAAATATGTTATGATACGAATGCCATGTCTTGCAAAAGTATGCAAATGTTTATGCTATGTATGAAAACCCATGGATGCTTGGTTTATACGCAAACAAGTATATTTAAAAGTATATGCATGTGACACTCGGGGTCCCCTCTGACGGGACTTAAACCAAGTCAGATAGTTCTAAAAGGTAGATGAGAGGACGTGAAATAAAGCCATCTACAAAGGAGATATCTCAGGCCTAAAGAGCCACCCGACCTATATGGTCATCATGTCATGCCGGGTTGTTACGTTTTATGATATGCTATGTATGTTTATGAAAGCATGTGATGCCATGTTTATGAAAGATTATGCAAGTTAAATGTTCAAGAAAAGTTATGTATGCTCAAATTGCTTACGCTATGCTATGTTATGTCTGACATGAAAATGATCCATGGTATT
>BRYF01000014.1:6757500-6765000 GCA_030159135.1 Actinidia polygama | reverse complement strand
TCTCTCTACATTCCTCTCTCACGCTCATTGTGTTGATCACATAGGAGGATCTGTAGATGAAATGAAGACTTAGTTTCAACAGATGCCGATCTCTCCGTGCAAATCGGGAGGCGAATCTTGACTTCACAACATCAATAATCACAGCCTTAGGTTGTTTCTATATTCCCCCAAATCCTTAATGTCGAAATCCCTCATGAGGCCATGTGTCAACTTAACAATACTAGAAGTATTGTCTTCTGTGATAAATACCTCATCAACATAAACTGAGATAATAATGCACCGACCCTAAGACTGTCAACGGATAAAACAAGTATGATTTGAGTGGCAATGAACAAACCCCTTAGATGAGACCACCTCACTGAATCAGTTGAACCAAGCCCGATGAGACTACTTAAGGCTATAGATAGATTTTTATAAGCGATAAATATTCCCCGAATAGTCCTTTTGAGCCCTAAATCCTGGTGGCGGATCCATATATATAGTCTCATAAAGTTCACAATTAAGGAAGACATTTTTGACATCCAATTGGTGAAGATGCTATGAATAAGAGGCAGTGAGAGAAACTAGATGGTGAATGGGGTTTAATTTGCCACTGGGGCAAAAGTAGTACTAAAATCTTTATTTGGAATCTGAGTAAAGCCTTTAACAACAAGACAAGCTTTATATCAATCAATCGAGTCATCTGCCAAATATTTCACGCTGAACACCTATTTATAAATAATAATGCGCTCCTATTTTGCAAAGCAATAAGATCCCAAGTTTGATTGTGCTGAAGGGCCTCCATCTCCGCCTTTATTGCAGACACCCACAAAGGATTATGTAGAGCTTCATAGACTAAGCGAGAAAAAAACCGAATCAACTTGACTAAGAAAAGATTGATAGGTGAAAGACTGTGATAAGACAAACACTATGCAATAGGATGATTAATACTATTAGAAAGAAGAAAACAGGAAGGTGGACGACAAATACGTATGGAATAACGAGGATGAGGGAAATCAAAAATTAAAGGAGGAGAGATACCTGATTCCGGAGAAAATATTGACAGGGGATCTTGAGCGCGCGAATTGGGTTAGTAGGGACGATCGAGGGTAGGGAACCATTGGGTGAAGGTGGATGAGGCTCAAGTATAGGAAGCAGGCGAGGTGGTATAGGGCCATCCTCTGCAAATAGCTCAGAAGCAAGCCCCGAAGAAGGAGGAGGACCCAAAAAAAGAGAATAATTTTAAAAAAGTGACATCCAACGAGTGTCAAGATCATAACATCGATACCCTTGGACATCGAGGAATACCCAAGGAAGATGCTACGTACGACCTTATCATCAAGTTTGGTACGCGTGGGGCTCTTTGAACAAAATATGTACACCCAAAGATAAGAGGAAAAATAGAAAATAAGGTACTAGCAGGCTGAAGGATATGGAGATGAGCCTTGCTTTGTAGTACCCGACTGAGAGTCCAATTTATAAGGTAGGTAGCAGAGATGACAGCCACGTGCTACAATATTTAAGAACTTCCATACCCCATAAGAGACACCAAACCACATACATAATATGACGATTGTTATGCTCCGTCACCCTATTCTACTCAGGGGTGTAAGAACACGTGAGTTGCTGGAGTATACCACATTCATTAAGTTTAGCATGAAACTCATTCGTGATATACTCCTAACTATTATTTGATAAGATATTGCGCACAATAGTGTTATACTATGTTTTGATCATTTGTAAGAAATGGGTAAAGTGGAAAAAGACCTCAAATTTATTACACATAAGGTAGACCCAAGTACAAAGAGTGTAGGCATCTATGAAAATTATATAATATAGGTATTGAGAAAGAGTAGTAACTGGAGATGGGCACCATACATCCGAGTGAATAAGGTCAAAAGCATTAGGTGCATGATGAATGCGAAAGCTTGAAGGCTAGATGACAATGCACTAGATAGTAAAGGATCCTCAAAGTAGTATAGTCCATCTCGCTCATATCCTTTGCCAAAAATCTATTCGAAGTCAGGTTCTAAAAAAAATACCGAGATGGTAAGAAAACAACACAATTAAGATTTTTTGCAATATGACTAGCAAAAAGAAGGTTATAGGCAAAATTCAGAACATAATAAACCGAGGAAAGAGTAATATCTAAGGATAAGTGGGCATCACCCTACCTACGAATGAGAATGGATGATCCATCAACAATACAAACCAATTGATTAACAGAAGTAACAAGAGAGGTAAAAGTAGAAAGCTCACCAGTCATATGATTATTAGCCTCAGAATTCAAAATCCAAGTGGGGTGACATGACTTACCATGAAGAGCAGTAGGAGTACCTACAACTGTAGCGGCCATGGGACCAAAGGATGGGGAGGTAGGAGCCAATCCTAAGTGCGACTATAGTTGAGCAATTTGGAGTTGAAGTTAATTGAAATCAGGTAAATTAGCAGGTATTGATTCCACTTCGGTAATAGCACTAGTACGAGGAGTGCCCTGGCCTCCACTAGGACTACCCCCACCCCAATAACCGCCACCGCGGATTTGGGAAAACTGTTGCTTCAACTTAGAATGTAGATTAGAGCAGCGATCAATGAGGTGATTGGACTTACGACAGTGCTGACAATATGTGCAAGTCCTTGAAAAAGCAACAAAGGCGAGGGAATAGTATAAGAGGACTCAGGTAGAGAAAGAGATGGTAGAAGGTGACACCTCCGCTAATCACCATCCATAGTAGCAAATGCCTCATATAGGGAAGGCAGAGGTGATGTGTTTAAAGTTTGAGTGCGAAGAGCCTCAAACTCAGGTTTTAAACCCATTAAAAATTGATATGTTGTCGACAATCAAGGCATTTGGACTCAACCGCTCCATCATTGGACAGAACTAAGAGGCTCATACTGGGCTAATTTCTCCGAGATAGTCTGGAGATACCCACAATAATCAGCAACAAAGAGTCCCAAGGTAGGCTGAGAGGCATGAGAGATATCTCGGTAAAGCTCAAAGATTTGTGACTCATTACGGGCATGGGCATACATTTGGGTCAACGCAGTCCACAAACCATGGACGGTAACATGATACATAAATATGTGATATACTCGATTCTCTATCGAGTTAAACATCCAACCCAAAATAATACAGTTATCCGAATCTCACTCATCAAACTTGGGATTGGATTCAGCCAATTTTGGTTCCTTTCTAAGAATCCAACAGGTCTTGTGCTATCCACCAAGGTAGAGCTGAAACGAACAAGACCAGGCATGAAAGTTCTTTCAATTCAATAACACGCTCGTGGATCGTTGAGCCGATTGAGAATGAGAAAGAGAGACATGAACTAGGCTCGGAACCATATGGGTCGGAGCAACAGGGGTAACTTCCTTGATTGGGTTTGCCATCAACGTAACACCATGAACCAATCTTAGGAAATAAAATACTATGTCAAAGACGATGGTAACTGGACACTCAATCACCCGACATAGATGAAAGAACTTGAACATAATCTTAGTGTATCATACGAGGATTAGACAATGGCCCACGAGGGCATAAGCGTTGCGAATATAGTGCTGTGTGAGGGACTTCTTGGGTTGTGCAGCTGCCTAGGCCGTAAGGTGATTGCGTGGATTGGAGGATGATTACATGCGGCGTGTGGCTACGGTTGCGCAAGAATGATTGCTCAGGGTGACTGCCGGGGCGTGACTGCTGGGACAATGAGACTACTGTTAGGGGTTGTGCTAAGTTATACTAAGGTAGCGTGGGGCTGAGCAAGGTGGCTGTTGTGTAAGGGCAAGGTTGCGTAGAACCTGAGTTGGAGGTGGGGTGGAGGTCGGCTATTATAAGGTTTTCTGTTGTGAGGGTTGGCTATTGCGCAAGGCTGCGCTAGGGCAACTCTGATACCAAATAGAAAAGCTTAATCTTATTAATCACACTCCTCTCAATATATATTACAACCTACGTATTCTAAGGAAAACTAAATAAGGGTACAATAATGAGAAAATCAATATGGTCAACATGACCAATTGTAGACGACTGAATTAGGGAAGGTTTCCTAATTTAATTAGGAAAATAAATCTTCTAATTCCAATAGTTTGATTTGTTATTTTGTCTTTGTAGTTTCTTTAGATTGGTTTTGAAGTAGAAGGTAGAAAGAATAAATACATTAATGGTGGTTCGGTGCGTGGTTCTTCTATTCAGAGTTGTTGGGCAAGTATTTACCAAGACCTTTATTGGAAGTGGGGTCGAGATTCTTACGAAGGTTTTGGTTGATTATAAGTTTTCTTGTATAATGTTCTATTTTTTATTTTTTTTAGGGTTCTCATTTAAAATATTTTTATGTTGGTCTATTTTGCATTCATTCTAGATTTAAGTCTTGGGATTCAGTAGTTGCGGTTAATGCTGATATTTTAGAACCTTGTGAAGTGCTAATTCTTGACGAGGGGTAAAATCCTCGCCTAATATGGTTATCTCCATAAAACGGTCTGATCCAAGGTGAACATGTCACCACGGTATTTACCGAAGATCATGTCACCAATGTCTCTCAAGGTTGCCATTCAGTGTGTTTGGATTTATGCCCTCCTGACATCTCTAATTGCCAATTCCAAGTTGTTCACCTCACCACCATCTTTAGGGGGAGGTAAAATTGAGACTCCACCTCCACTAGTCTCCTACAGTTGCAGTACTATCTCCATTTCGCATTCAACACCTATTACGCCACGATCCTCAGCCACAACTTCCTTATTTGTTCACTCGATGATTATGCCACGGTTTCCTCACACGTCTATAAGCTCTCCATCTATAAAAGGCCGCTCACCATTCACCGAAAATAGGATAACCACATTCTCATTCTTTGAGTTATAATCATATAAATTTATTGTTGTGCTTTGCCTAGCGAATTCACCTCGGTCTCATCTCCATGCCTGGTGGGTCTTCAGTGGCCTCACCCCATCTGGTGACATTTTCTTCCTCACTCAGGTCGCTAAAGTTAGTACCGAGCATCTTGAGCAATTCTGATTGTTGGTTGCTCATCCCGAATTCTACCACAACAGTTTGGCACCGTTTGTAGGAATGATAGTTCTCAATACTCTATGCACCTACGTAGTCTCTTATTACTTAGGCAAAGTACCAGCAGCCCTTTGAATAATATAGCACATCCAATGGCAAATGCTAGCCAAGCTCTAGATCTCGAGGATATCCATCGTGAGATGCATGGATACTAAATGAAATAAATGCCCGTCTAGTACAACACCTTGGCACTAATAATCCACCCCTTGTCGATGCACCTATCCCTAAGAATGTTGATTGATCTCGCCATTCTCACTGGCCGGGACACTCTACAAGGAGTCATCAACACCAGTCTTCAAGTCTACACTCTAGGAAAGGAAAGAGTTCTAAGATATCCGAATCTCGATCATCTAGCAGAACTCAAAACACGACGGGCAAGGAAACTTGAAGATAGGGAAGATCACCTCGCCGGAATGACCGTGTGCATGGGCATCGTGGTAAATCCACTAATTATAAATTCAAAGACTTGGATGCCCGAATAAATGCTATGAATACCTGCGCAAATACTCTAGTCACTATGGATGCTTTAATAAAGCAAACGGAGCCCCCATTTACTGAGAGGGTAATGAGAGTTAGGGTCTCATCTTCAAACTACCATCTCAGCTAGGTGTATATAAGGGAAAGACAGATCCAATGGACCACTTGGACTCGTATAAAAATTTGATGATGCTCTAGGGGTATTCGGACGACGTAATGTGCAAGGTTTTCTCAGCAACTTTGAAGGGGATAGCGAGATCATGGTTCAAAAAGTTATCTCCTAAAACCATTGACTTATTTAGCGACCTGAATAGGCTTTTCATCGCCAATTTCATGAGCTGTAGGGTCAGACAGAGCACCTCCCATCTCTTCACGATTTACCAGAAAGATGGAGAGAGCCTAAAAGACTACGTCAAGTGATTTAATTAGGTCATCTTGGAAGTAGAGGATCCCAACGATAAGGTAGTGATTATGGCGATGATGGAGGATCTTCGTCCAGGACCGCTATTTGATTCCCTTTCGAAGAGTGTCCCTGAAACCTTGGCAGCACTCCAGAGTAAAGCCGACAAATACATTGTGGCTAAAGAGCTGACAAAAGCCAAACGTAAAAGGTGAGGAAAGGAAGATCAAAGAGGAAGGAACCAGATACTCGAAGAATGGATTCCAGGGGCGAGCTAAAAATTAAGAGATCCGAGTGAGATGTTAGGAGGCAAATTAATGAATGATGCCCTCGCACTCCTCCTCGCCGAATCGATATGATACTATCTTCCCTTAGTGTCTCCATTGCCCAAGTACTCATGAAATCAAGAATAAAGAATTTGTGAAGTGGCCTGGGAAGATTAAGACTAATCCCCTCTAAAGAAATATAAACAAGTACTACGAGTTTCACAAGAATCATGGGCATAATACGGAAGAGGGTTTTTAATTGAAGAAATAGATAACCGATCTGATCAAGAGGGGGTACTTGAGAGAAAGTTTGTAGCTGATCGTCCGAGGCCTGACTCGCCTGCCCGAGGATACACTGGCAATAGTCCAACCGTAGGGGATTTAGAGGTGAAGGGGATGAGCAGATGAGGAGATTTACAACCTCTCTGCGCCCATGGATGAAGTACTCCTTTAATTACTTTCACAAATAAAGATCTGAGAGTCTTACATCTCCTCCATGACGATGCTTTGGTGATATTTGCCTCAGTCGCTAATTTCAACGTTCAAGGAATCCTAGTTGATAACGGGAGTTCAGCCGATATTTTGTTTATCTCGACATTTGACAAGATGAGGATCGGGCAAGACAAGTAAAAGGTTATATTGTTGGCCAAATTTCGTGACATAGTCTATTTATTATAATTCGAGTATTTGGATTATTAATCACAAGCATTTGAAAAGATTTTAAGTTTATTCATGCAAGCTTATACTAAGAGAGACTTGTATGATACATCGAGGTCGATAAAAGTGCACGTTGATGGATTTCAAGGGACTTCAAGGGTGAACACAGTGTGCTGGGATGTCACAAAGATCTCGTGGGATGGCGAGGGAAAATACCGAGAGCTAATAATTTCACAAAAAGCTCGCGGGTACTTCGTGGGATCTCGCTGGATGTCGAGGGAAAAATCTGAAAGCGTTCAAATTGTCATAGAGTTTGCGGGATCATCGTGGATTGAGATGCGAATAATTACAACGTAAAAAATCGCGCTTCTAGGGTTTCTGTACTCCTATAAAAGGCCCATCACACTTCCCAAAAACTTATCTGAGCCGCGTCTATTAATATACTCTAAAGAAATCATTCTCTATCATCCAGAGAGCTCAGAAACAGATATTAGTGCAAATTATCTTCAACCATATTGAAGACAGCAAGATTCTTGATGGAGTTCAAGGCATGAAATCTGTTCTAAGGGAATCTGAATGGTGATCAAGCACAGAGACGGTAAATCGTGGATACGAACTAGATCGAGACAATCATTAGATCATGGAGTTGATAAGTTTTAATTCTAAGA
>BRYF01000014.1:6745000-6747500 GCA_030159135.1 Actinidia polygama | reverse complement strand
TCAGTGGCATTCGAACGCCTAGGCAAAATATTCAGACCATTTAAACGCTATTCATAGGCGTTCAAACGCTGATTGCGTGCAGAGACAATAACAGTACCTGGACTTTACAATTTTTTCAAAAATCAATTCCAATCAAGTTCAACTTGCTTCATGGCTTTCAAGGTTTAAAGACTAACTTAGGGAGACTACAATATTTCAATTTCAAGTCTCAATAGTAACCCTAGCATGATAGATCTAAGATTAAAGTAAACCTAAAACCCTAACTTTAAAATTTTGGAGTTTTTTAACCCACGTTTTATCCAACCCAATAAACTTCTATATATGTTAATTTGACTCAAATGAAACTTATAAAACTAACCCATTTCACTTACATACACAAGTACATGCATATACATATTTTTGGGATTATGACTTACCAAGTTCCAACTCAAAAATAGTTCCCCAACCTCTTCTATGGTTTCCTTTTATTTCTAGGTGGAGCTTCCAAGCTCTCACTCTCTCTCTTCTTCCTTTCCCTTTCTTCTTCTCTCTTGCTCTTTCTTTCTTTTCGTCTTCTCTTTGTTCGTGTGTGTGTATATAAATTTGAGACACATGGGATTTAATCCCATGTGGCTGCCCCACTCTTACTCCGGTGTTCCCTTTTCATTTTTCATTTTCTATAGTGACCGTTCGAATGCCCAGATTAGCGTTCAAACACTAAGAAGAAATTCAGCTCTGGCGTTCGAACACTAAGAAGGATTTTGGTCAGTTAGGGTTCGAACGCCCTGCTTACAGTTCGATAACTGCGAGGCTTGACATTTTAATTTTTTGGCCTTGCCATTAGAACCCTCATATTGACGTTCGAACGCTAAGAAAAAAATTGGCTGACCATTCGAACGCTCCTTTATGGCGATCGAATGTTAAGAAGCAAATTGGGCAAAAACTATTAAATCTAAGGTTTTGAAAATTTACTAACTTATATTAGCTCTCTTGGACCTTTAAACTTCAAATTAGTCCACCTTAAGTATTGTACATGGCATAATCAATATGATTAATGAAATTTATGAATTCGGGGTGTTACACGACCTCCACGAATAGATGAAGTAGAACCCTCCAGAGGAAGGTCTAGTGGCTTAAGAGTCCACATCGTGGAACTCGTAGGAAAAAGCGAGGGCGATAGCAAATCCGTGGCATCAAGCAAGCAGAGAGTGTCACCACATCGAGCCCACTCTAGCGTGGACCTCTACGAAACACTCAACGCCAAACAAAACTGAGAAGGTGATTTGTAGGAGAAACTCAATAACCAAATAGCCGCAACACCAGTCAAAACTATCATTCCGGAGATCAATAGCTTGCGCGGCTATATCAGTGCAAAATGAACTAATACTGAGATACCAAACTCCATTCTCCTAAAGGGAATGGACCCGCTAGAGAAGCTCGTATCGCCTAGGTTCACACTATACACAATGGGAAGTCCGACCCAAGGTCCCATGTTAGCCATGTCAGGCAGATTATGGCCCTCTGGAACCACGTGAATGCCCTGATGTATCGGGATTTTCCATCAAGCTTTGGGGACTTGTGACTATAATGGTTTGACAAGGTACCCTCCGGGTCAATCAAGAGATTCCATCAGCTCACTGAGTCATTCGTAGCTTAGTTTTTTATAAATACGAAAGCACTGAATGGCATTGGCTCTCTCTAGACGCTGAGGAAGGATAGGAACGAGTCAATTGGAAACTATGTCTAGCGGTACTAGAAAACCTACAACGAGATTGAGGAATGCTACAAGGAGTTGGCAGTGGCCAACTACAAGCTCGGGGTGACTCCTAGGGAGAGACTATGGAGAACTTGACGCTCAATCCTCTGACTGACCTCCGGGACCTCATATCCCAGGTCAAAATGTTTGCTCGGTTGGAGAATGATGTCAAGTAGGCAGAAAAAGTTACAGGACTGACTCCCCGGGAAGAGGGTCCATTTAAAAGGCATAAGGAGTGCTCGGTTGAATACGAGAACCAGGTGAGGCAGGGGATCAAAGTGATTTTTAAGGAACCAATCTATAAACTCCTCTCTCGGATCCGAGATAATCTTTACTTCAGAAAGCCCAAACCCATGTGAGTAGACCCTAAGAAGCACAACCAATGGTGAAGATGCTCTTTCCAGAAGGAAAGAGAACACAAAATGGAGAACTGCCAGGCTCTGAAGGTCTTCTTGGATCATCTGGTCTGAGATGGGCACCTTAAGGAATTTGTTGACCCAAGAAAAGACTTCGACAGGAGAAATAGAGGATAGACCAAACCCGAGGTTTGACCGAAGCGATGATGAGGCAGACTAACCTGTGTAATAGGAGGAAACTTTTCCCCTAATTACTATTCACATGATCGGGGGCCCTAACCAACCAGATCTTGAGAATAGAATCCGTGGAGAGATCCGAATAATCAGACAAATGAACGAGGTTCTCTAGGTCCAATCACCAGCTAAGAAGCCGAGGTAGATCACGTTCAAACCAGAAAGCATCATTTTC
>BRYF01000014.1:6732500-6735000 GCA_030159135.1 Actinidia polygama | reverse complement strand
CTGTAACCAAGAGGGTTCGAACGCCATAGCCCAAAATCCTTCTAAACGTTCGAACGCCAAAAAAGAGCATTCGAACGCCCATAGTAGAAACTGAAAGATGAAAAAGGGAACACGAAATTAAAATGGGGAAATCCACATGGGATCATTCCCAACTCAGCCTTTCACAGCCACACATATACCCATATATACACACTTACTCTTCCAACTCACACACACACAGTCGAGAGAGAGAGAAGAGAGAAAAGAGAGATAAGGAAGAGAAAGAAGGAAAGAAAAGGAAGGAGGAGGATCAAGGCAAATAGAAGTCATAGTAAAGCTCAAAGAAGCTACAAGAAGTCAATTTGAAAGGTATAAACTCACAATCCATGAATATAATTTAGGGTTTTAGAAAATTTAAATCCTAGATCCCTTAGGATTGAATGGTTAGTTTACCCCTATTTTTGGATATTATAGTCTTTAAGAGTGAGTCTCCATGCCTTGGGACTCTAGGAAAAAAAATGGGAAAGTTTGGATTGAATTTAGTAAAACTTTTCAAGAACCAGTCACTGTTCATGTCACTGAACGCAGGGAGCGTTCGAACGCCCAAGAACAGCATTCGAACGGCCCAACGTTCAAATGCCACTGGTAGAACACTTTTGAACGTTCGAACGCCAAGATCATTTTTAGTCAAATTTGACCTTTTCCCTCAAGACTTAGTAAATTCAACCAAAGTATGTTAAGCCCTTTTTACTACCTTTTTGAGAACTTAGGATACATGTTCAAGATGGTTAGACCTAGAACGAAGGCAATTAAGTCAAGTCGAGGATTTTTATCAATTTGATTTGCAACACTAGCCTTATTGAACGTAGTAATGACGTATTGTCCCTTATATGTGTAGGAACGCGAAGTCTAGAAACTAGCCAAGGAATCCCAGGTGAGTAACACGATGCTATGAATAAAATTATGTATTTTCAAAATGTTTTCAAAGTATATTATGTATGTACAATTGTTTTCCATGCTTTCAATGCATCAACATTATTTTAAATACGAATGCCATGTCTTCAAACGATATGATATGTTCTTATGATATGAATGAAAACCCATGGATGGTTGATTTACATGCAAAATGAATATGTTCAAATTATATGCATGTGACACTCGGGGTCCCCACTGACGGGACTTAAACCAAGTCATCCAGTCCTAAAAGGTAGATGGGAGGACGTGAAATAAAGCCATCTACAAAAGAGATATCTCAGGCCTAAAGAGCCACCCGACTTAAATGGTCATCATGTCATGCCGGGTTGTTACGTTTTATGATATGCTATTTATGTTTATGAAAGCATGTGATGCCATGTTTATGGAAGTTAAATGTTTAAGAAATGTTATACGATGCTCACATTGCTTACACTATGCTATGCTATGTATGATATGAAAGTGATCCATGGTATTTTACGTTCATGCATTTGTTGTTATTCACTAAGCTTTAGCTTACGTTTTCAAAAACTCATTTTTCCAGGAAGTCAAGCCGAAGAGCCTAAGAAGAAGATAGCAAGTATACTTAGTTTTTGTGGCTAAAAGACCCTTCATACTTATGATGACGAATTAGAATTTATGCCATGTAATTATTGGTCATATGATTTATGAAAAATTAAATGTTGGACTTATGGATGTATGTAAAGGCTGAATATTTAGACACAGCTCTGTATACTGTATGGTGACACACACACTTTGTTATTTTTAAATACTATGACGTTTCCGCGAAAAGAAAAATTATTATCATTATAAATGCACATGCACAGGTGATCAACCAGAAGAAATGGTAAGTTGGCCTTGGTGGGTCAGCCGCCGGCCATCACGTGCCCACGATCCCCATAGGTTGGGTTGCGGGGCGTGACACATCTCAAGTCGAATAGACCTTTGAGAACCAACCTGAGCCTACACTCTTGTTTGAATAACCTCAATTAACTCAACCCAAGTAGGCTCGACCGAACTGATGAACTCCACAACGTAGAGGAAGGAACTTGCAAGAAGCCCAGTTTTAACTCTTCCTTTTGACCGACTAGTATTAACTGAATTGAACCTGTAAGGGGATAAAATACGATGTACCAGCTCTGACCGATCTATGGCAGGCACCGCTGCCGGAGCTATTGCTTTATAGCAAGCCCGGTAGAGTCTTTGTACCGGAGCTCGATTGAGATGCAAGGTGATAGAAGGTGACTTGCACGACGAGCTTCCTTCTAACAACCCTCACGCTTGGATTGAGATGCCAGCGACATGATGGGCTAGTTACCAACCGTGCCTTAGGAGCATGGCTGGGTTAGTTACCTACTCACTGACACAACAGTCAATGCGTCCAGTAACATGCTGGCCTATAGTCTGTCCAGTGATATAAAAATTAACGCGTCTAGGAACACGTATAACTGTGCTCTATAAGGCTAGGCCTTGTTCATTCTAAGGTACGCAACACTAGCTATATCAAGCCTTAAACACACTTTTCTATAGAACTTTTGGTCACTGACTT
>BRYF01000014.1:6725000-6727500 GCA_030159135.1 Actinidia polygama | reverse complement strand
ATTAAAATACCATAATAAACTTCATAAAGAAAGTCATAGGTTGAATCCCACGATGTCTAAGCGTTCGAACGCCCAAGAACAGCGTTCGAACGACCAAGCCTTCGAACGCCACTGGTTGAACACTTTTAAGCGTTCGAACGCCCAGACCATTTTTAGGCAGAATTGACCTTTTTTCCCTAAGGCTTAGGGGGTTTAACCAAAGTATGTTAGGTAATTAATTGACCTATATAAAGTCCTTAGACCATGTTAAGAGGTTTTTAACCTAGTAGTAATAATTCCTTACTTCACTTGTAGAGACACGCAGTCTAACACCTAGCCAAGGAGATCCAGGTGAGTAACATGATGCTATGAACAAAATTATGTATTTTCAAAATATTTTCAAAGAATATTATGTATGTACATTTGTTTTCCATGCTTTCAATGCATCAACATAATTTTAAATACGAATGCCATGTCTTCAAATGCTATGATATATTCTTATGATATGAATGAAAAACCCATGGATGGTTGATTTACATGCAAAATGAATATGTTCAAATTATATGCATGTGACACTCGGGGTCCCCACTGACGGGAATTAAACCAAGTCAGCCAGTCCTAAAAGGTAGATAGGAGGACGTGAAATAAAGCCATCTACAAAAGAGATATCTCAGGCTTAAAGAGCCACCCGCCCTATATGGTCATCATGTTATGCCGGGTTGTTACGTTTTATGATATGCTATGTATATTTATAAAAGCATGTGATGCCATGTTTATGAAGGTTAAATGTTCACGAAATGATATGCGATGCTCACATTGCTTACGCTATGCTATGCTATATATGATATGAAAATGATCCATGGTATTTTACGTTCATGCATTCGTTGTTATTCACTAAGCTTTGGCTTACGTTTTAGAAAAACAAATTTCAGGTAGTCAATCCGAGGAACCGAAAGGAGGTTGAACAAGTCAGACTTAGTTTTGTAAGCCCGAGAGGCTTTATGTTGTATTGTGAGGGCGAGACCCTATGCTATGTATTTAGTCTATGTAAGTTTCAAGTTCGATTTGGGATGTATGTAATTTGAAATACATAGGCACATCTCTGTATACTATAAGTATGACACACACACCTTATTATTTTCATATTACGATGCTTCCGCGCAAGAGAAAACTTATTGTTATGTAAAATGAATATGCACAGATTGATGATACGTAGGCCTTGACAGTCAGCCGCCGGCCATCACGCACCTTCAATCCGCATATGCCGGGTTGCGGGGCGTGACAGGGTGGTATCAGAGCCCAAGGTTGACACCTTAGAGTTAAGTTACGTTATCAAAGTATTAGGTTTACACAGTACACAGAGCTATAGGTTTACCCCCTACGATAGAGTCATTTCTAGATAGAAGTCTAGGATCGACGAAAATATATGACTATGTGTTGCATGTTATATGCTATGCTATCCCATGCTAAGATGTAATATAGAAATTGTTAAGAGACATGTCTAAATGGTTGATGTGATTGTAGAAGTTATGCCGCCTAGAAGAGGGCGAGGCCGCAGAGGGGCAGTAGACCCCGAAGATCGAGTAGACCGTATAGAGAGGATTTTAGAAGGACTCGTCCAAGTGGTCCACAATGTCCACAATAACAATAACCGCGATGACTCACCACAACAACCTGCAATGCAAATGCCAGGAGCTGGGGCGATACCACGTACCACGATTAAGCAGTTTCAATAGTTAAGGCCACCGAATTTCTATGGAACACCCGATCCCATGGCCGCAGAGTTTTGGCTCTTGGGAATCGAGAGAGTATTTGAAGTTCTACCTTGCACGGAGGAACAGAAAGTAGTATTCGCCACGTTCACTTTTGAAGGAGCTACTTTGATATGGTGGCAATTGAAGAAGCCGTTGGAGCCAGTATGGCAATGGCCGAGGTTTTTAGAAGTATTCAATGAGGAATATTTTTCTGAGATGGTACGAGATCAAAAAATTCAAGAATTCCTAAATTTGAAGCAAGGAAACACGACAGTAGTGGAATATAATGCTAAGTTTATGGAGTTATCACGATATGCCCAACATATAGTGTCGACAGAATCTCACAAGGCGAGGAGGTTTGAAGCTGGATTAAGATGGAACATCAAGAATAAAGTAGATATCTTGCGACTACCAACTTATCAAGAGGTTCTTCATGCAGCGCTAATTGCTGAAGGATCTTTAAACGATATGTCTCAATTCCGAGAAACCAGAAAGAAGAGATTAGGAGGAAATATAAACAGAGGACCAAGCTCAAAAAGGCAAAGTTCGGAATCATCGAGTGGAAATTCGTCAAACCCACAAAGGAGTATAGGGAGTCAAGGAAGCAACCGCTCAAATGAAGCACCGACTTGCACAACTTGTCAGAAGAAACATTGGGGAGAATGTCTCATGGGAAATAGAGCTTGCTATGGGTGTGGCCAAACAGGAAATCAGATCAGAGATTGTCCAACGAGGAAGAGAATTCAAGAAGCTGGAGTATCAGCGTC
>BRYF01000014.1:6717500-6720000 GCA_030159135.1 Actinidia polygama | reverse complement strand
GTATGTACAATTGTTTTTCATGCTTTCAATGCATCAACATTGTTTTAAATACGAATGCCATGTCTTCAAATGCTATGATATATTCTTATGATATGAATGAAAAACCCATGGATGGTTGATTTACATGCAAAATGAATATGTTCAAATTATATGCATGTGACACTTGGGGTCCCCACTGGCGGGACTTAAAGGTAGATAGGAGGACGTGAAATAAAGCCATCTACAAAAGAGATATCTCAGGCCTAAAGAGCCATCCGCCCCATATAGTCATCATGTTATGCCGGGTTGTTACGTTTTATGATATGCTATGTATATTTATGAAAGCATGTGATGCCCTGTTTATGAAGGTTAACTGTTCACGAAATGATATGCGATGCTCACATTGCTTACGCCATGCTATGCTATGTATGATATGAAAATGATCCATGGTATTTTACGTTCATGCATTCGTTGTTATTCACTAAGCTTTGGCTTACGTTTTAGAAAAACAAATTTCAGGTAGTCAATCCGAGGAGCCGAAAGGAGGTTGAACAAGTCAGACTTAGTTTTGTAAGCCCGAGAGGCTTCATGTTGTATTGTGAGGGCGAGACCCTATATTATGTATTTAGTCTATGTAAGTTTGAAGTCCGATTTGGGATGTATGTAATTTGAAATACATAGGCACAACTCTGTATACTGTAAGTATGACACGCACACCTTATTATTTTCATGTTACGATGCTTCTGCGCAAGAGAAAACTTATTGTTATTTAAAATGAATATGCACAGATTGATGATACGTAGGCCTTGGCGGTCAGCCGCCGGCCATCACGCACCTTCAATCCGCATAGGCCGGGTTGCGGGGCGTGACATTTACTATGACTTCCATTTGCCTTGATCCTCCTTCCTCTTCTTTTCTTTCCTTCTTTCTTTTCTTTTCTCTCTTCTCTTTTCCCTCTTTCTCTCTTCGTACGTGTGTGTGTGAAGGAGTGAGGGTGAGTTTGTGTATGTATAAACTGAGACACATGGGAATTTATCCCATGTGGCTCCCCCATTCCAACTTTGGTCTTCCCTTTTTATTTCCCCGTTTTCACTATGGGCGTTCGAACGCTCCTTTTTGGCGTTCGAACGCTAAGAAGAATTTGGCTTGGCAGGGTTCGAACGCTTTTGCTTACAGTAGCGTTCGAAACATGCGAGACTTGAAATTTGGCTTTTTGGCCTTACCATTCGAATGCTCCAAATGTGCTGTCAATGGGCGTTCGAATGCCTAGGTAAAATGCTCGACCGTTCGAACGCTCATCCCGGCGTTCGAACGCTAAGAAGGATCTTGGGCAAAATTTATAAGTTTAGGGCTTTTGAATATTGGCTAACCTAAATTGGTTCTTTTAGACCCTTAAACTTATATTACTCCCTCTAATTATTATACACGTCATGATATACGTAATTAATGGGATTTACGGATGCGGAGTGTTACAACACAATTAAGGTAGTAGCTGGGGTATTCCCTGGTACACGCGCAAAAGCTCGCCCTTGCCGTGGTTGGTTATTTCTCCTTCCAACTGGAGGTCTTTGAACTGAGGTTGGCGTCGTTGTTCTAGCTCCTTGTATTCTACTCCTCATTGGATAATCTTTAATTTGGTACCCCTCTTGACCACACCTATAACAAGCCGTAGTTCCCATATGACACTCACCCCGATGCTTTTTCTGACAAGTCGGGCATGTCGGCAACTCATTGGATCCACTACTTCCTTGACATATGACATTTCTTTGTGTGGTTGACGAATTCCCACTCGATGATCCTGAACTCTGCCATTTAGAACTCTGTCCTCTGCTTGTATTTCCCGCTGATCTCTTCTTGTTGTTCTCTCGATATTGGGTACTCTCATTCAATGATCTTTCTGCAATTATAGCTCGTTAAAGAACTTTCTGATGGGTTGACAAGCGTAAGATGTCCACCTTATTCTAGATATTCCATTGTAATTCAGCTTCAAACTTCCTCGCCTTGAGAGCTTCTGTTAGCACAATGTACGGGGCATATCGACATAACTCCATAAACTTGACATTGTATTCTACTACAGTCATTTTTTCTTGTTTCAAATTCATAAACTCTATGACTTTTTGATCCCGAATAGTCTCGAGAAAATATTCTTCATTGAACACTTTCAAAAATATGGGCCACGACTACTGTGGCTCTAACGGTTTCTTCAATTGCCACTAAACCAATGCGGCTCCCTCAAAAGTGAACGTGGCAAATACCACCTTCTGCTCTTCAGTGCATGGTAAGACTTCGAACACCCTCTCGATTCCCAAGAGCCAAGACTCCGCGGCCATGGGATCGGGGGTTCCATAAAAAATTGGAGGCTTCAACTGTTGAAATTGTTTAATTGTAATGCGGTTCATCATTCCTACTCCGGGCATTGGCATTTTTTGTTATTGTGGTGCGTTATCGTGGTTATTATTATTGTAAGCATCATGTACCACTTGAACGAGTCCTTCTAGGATCCTCTCAATGCGATCGATTC
>BRYF01000014.1:6687500-6700000 GCA_030159135.1 Actinidia polygama | reverse complement strand
TATTAAACGCAAAGTAGTCATAAATAAGGTTGTTTTAAGATAAAAAGCATTTACATAGATTGATAAAATGAATTAGAATTGAAAGATCTAAATCAGCTACTTTACACCTTTGAAAGAAAACAACAGTGGTCTTGAAAGTAAATCTACTCACGTTTAAAGTAAAAGTTGAAACTCTTCACAAATCATATTCAATGTTATTATGCATACAAAAGTAGTAAAAGAGTTGAATGAACACTTATATCAAAATTGGATAGTAAACGGCTTGAACTAATAAAGAATCAGTGCATAAGTTGTTGTTGTCACAAGTTCGGTCGACCGAACTTATCGATCGAAGTCTGAAGGAGCACAGCTGAACTATAACTAATAGAAGATTACTCACTAGAAATATAGTTCAGATACAACCGAAGTTTACATTCGGTTGACTGAAGTTAAATAAGGCACAACCGAAAGTGAAACAGAGTTGTGCCAAAGTTGAAACATATCTATTATGACTGAATCTTACATTCGGTTGATTGAAGTTAAGAAAAATCACAGCCAAAGTTGAAACAGAACAACAAAGTGCTCCTTGGAATTGAAGAACAATGTCGACCGAAGTTGATATTCAATCGACCGAAAGTGAAAAACCCTCGACCGAAGTTCTAAATCCTTCAGTAGATAGAATGAGCAAGCCGTTGGAAATCTAGTGCAACCTCAATTGAAGTTTAAGTTTGGTCTACCGAAGTGTAGACCAAAGTTTGAAAGTTTTGATCATGCACGTCCAAATCAAGATCCAATGGTTGGGATTCAATCAGAATGGCTATATCAGAAGTATTAAATGTTGCAACGACTCTAATCAATTTTTGGCTTATAAAATCAACCCTTAGGGTTGTTGAAAGAGTATTGAAGTGCTATAAAATTCTAGAATCACTTGTACTCAACACTTCAATCACTTGTTCATTTATTGTGAGTTTGATTTGTGAGAGCTAGATCACTTTAAACAAGAGAGCTTCATTGTATTAATATTTGATTTAGAGTTGGTGAGCTAAGAGTTACTTCGACTATCACATCTTATTGAAAGGATCACTATAAGTGATTATAAAGTTTCCAAGAGAGAGAGTCTCTTAAAAAATAGAAGAGTTCTAGTGTTTGTAAATGTTGTCAAGCATCCGTAAACTTGAAGATAGTGAATTTTCAAGGAGAAGCTTCGAGAGTAGACATGGGACCGAGATTTTACGATCTACTTTAAATCGTTTGCACTATATTCTCTCATTTTCTTTAAATTGCTTATATACATTTGCTTAAACTAGAAGTGAATTACTTGTATAAGATTTAATAAGAATTTTTAATTGGTCATTAATTCTAAGCAAACCTATTTCACCCTCCTTCATAGTTTGTATTCTAGCAACATCATTGTTGCTGTCTTGCAGACTCGGCTGAACAATATTAAACCACCAAAAATCTCTTGTCGACAACCACAATAGTCTGCGTTCGATTTTTTTTCACCCCAGATTATCCAACATTTATCATTTAAAAACAGTCCTCACACTTTGCACTGAATGTTAGAATGATGATTCAAGCATTTTCAACATAAGAATATTATTTTGAGGTTGTGTATGGATTAAGGATTTAGTGTGAAAAAAAATAATTAGATGATGAAATAGTCTTAAACGGTTAGATCATCTAACTTTTTTATTTTTATTTTATTTTCTCTCACCAAATCCGAAATTCAAATACAACCTGAATATTTTTAAAAAGATAGTTATTTCTTTCATGCATGTATTGATTATCAGCATAGAAACATTCCTCTTTGACATAAAATGCAAAAACATATCAAAGAGAATGTATGCCTATTTCCCATAACTATCCTGAAACGTAATAAATGTATGCCTATTTCCGGGATTTGAGGGAGTAAATCTTCAATGCAATGGTTATATGACTTTGTGTTGATGATATAGTATAATCAATCAATAATTAATTTATAAATAGAATGAGAAAATCATAAGTAGTGAATGTAACTACTTCTTTTGAAAAGTCAACAATTGTCATATTAACATTTGTATGAATATGATAGTTTATAATTAAATTATGATACTGCGTGACAACAATAACGTAATAATAATGTTGTAATAAAAAAAATCCGAGTGAAGTTAGCCGAATACCCCGCCCAACCCTATCATTGGAGCAGATTATTTCTTTGCACGCTTCCAAAGAAATGTTTGGACGGTCCCCCTTCAAGACCAAAGAGTGGTGGATTTGTCAGGTTTTCTTTATTATGTTTGAATATTAGGAGGTGGGAAACATGGAAGTAATGATTTTGTAGTGGAGATGGAGCAGTGAATTAGGACCCTCCAAGAATGAGTGGATCATATAGAAAATGATTAGGAAAGCTTTTGGTTGAGGCAGGTAAACTAGGGATTGCTGTTTTTAAGTGGACTCCAATGGGAAGAATAGTAAACTAGGTTGTTGCTTTTTTTTTTAATGCACATAACTCCTGCATAAAGCAGCTTGCTTTATGAGGTGCTTTTATAGCTAAAAGAATTACAGTAGCTATGGATTGAAAGCTAGCTCTAATGTTAATACCAACAATTATGATAGTAGTGGGAGTTAACCAACCCATTAATTCCTTAGATTTGTGGAGTTTTTTTACCTAGGAAAATATTAACATGCGTATCTAAATTTGTTTATCAATGTTTGTGGTGTCGTGCAGTCATGAGCAAGACCTATGTTAACTTGTAGCTCTTGACATTCCATTTCACAAGAATCGTTTTGTTGCATCATAAAGAGTCAGCCCATGCGGAAAGAAAATGTCATGGTGCAAATAAGAGAACCCTCTTGGCTATCTTCTGCTTTTTGAAAAATGAAACCCTGGACTTATTTACCTTTTAACTATGAAGATGATTAAGGATGCCCTTTTAAAAGAATGTGCTGTTGGTTATTCCTCTCGTATGTGAGTACGAATGTACTTTCACTAGTTATATATAAAAAGATAGATAGATATGAATATTACATCCATGATTGTCAAAACAGCACATTATGAGAATTAGGTTAACCATACAAAACTTGATAATCAGGCAACAAAGCCCTAACAAGGTGAACCAATCAAATGAAGCTTCAAATGTTCACAACCACCAAAAACGAGTAAAGTGAAGGACAAAGAAACCTTATCCATCCAATAAGTCAGTCCTCATGAACAACTCCAAACAAGTAATTACCAAACAAGTGAAAAGGGAGAGAAAGAGAAGCAGCAAAAAAGCAACCCCTAATAGCTTTCCTAGCAAATCATCATATCCCTTTACCATGATCCCCCTCCTAACATTCCATTCCAATACCCAATATTATTTGAATTCCCTTGTTCCTTGTTTTGATGATCAACTTGATCACTTGTGCTTGTAACCTGTTTCATCTCTCCAAAAGGAAACATCAATAAGCTCCCACCATTCTCTTGAACTACCCCATGAACATTACCAAACCTATTTCCAATCCCATCAGTACTCCAGTTTGGTTTCAACTCTTGCAAATGAAACCCTAAAGTATTGCTATACGGCGTAGTTGAATCCGGCATCGTTGGGATAAAAGAATACAACCCCCTTGAAGAGGGATTTTGAATCTTAGGCAACTCCACAAATTGAGAGATGCTAAGGTAGTCTTGCATAGAAGTTGGGAAAGCTAGGTTAAGATCTTGGGGTGCTTGATGGATTTTAGGGTTTTGAGAAGAGAAGTGTGAGAGGCTTGTTGGTGGGTTGAGATCGAGAAGTTTATGAGATGATGAAGATGTTGATGGTGATGGGATTGAAGTAGATGATCTCCTGTTTTTCCTTGAGCCTCCTCCAATAGGAACATTTCTGAGGGACCCACCTTGAGTCCAATACCTTCTACAAGTCTTGCAAAAGTATCTTGGTTGAGTGAGGCTGTAGTTGTTGTAGTAACAAAACTTGGTATTGGTTGAGTTACACCTGGGACAATTCACGGGTTGATCCTTCTGTGGCCTAACCTCTCTCTCTAACATCATAGGCTTGGAGCATGCACTCATTGAAGCTGTTTCTTCCATGGTTCTCACCTGCTCAACCCTCATGTAGAGATGTTAGAAATATAAGAAACTCTAACATAGGATCTGGGAGATATAATTGCAGAAAATAAAAAAAAATTAGACCTAGTCACATAAGAACACAAAAGTTACATGTTTCATTCAATGTGAACAAGGTCGTTGATTGTTACAGTTGTGACATTAATAATACAAATATATAAGAGATACCATGTGTTATACTTCCTCAGTCCCAGTTGGCTTGTCTTTTTTTTGTCATTAGTGTCTTTTAATTTGATCCACAAATAATATATTTTTTGTAAATAATTTTTTGTGATTTTTTACAACAATCAAAAAATCTTAATTAGTTCTTGTATACAAAGTTTTTAAAATCAATAAAAAAATATAGATGATTTTTTGAGGTGTTCAAAATAGTACAAATGGACAAGCAAATTGAGATGGGAGAGTAATGTATAGCTAGGTTTATAAATCTGTTGCAAAAATATCGAAGTTAAAATCTGCAAACTACATGGCTTGATGAATAGTACTGTTATGCTGATCAATCCATAACAAGAGAAAGAGGGAGAGAAGAAATTAGAGAAAAAGATTATGATATAGAAATCTACACAAGATTAGTAAAGAGAGATCATAAACTGCTCAAGAATCTTGATCTAGGTTTGGATTTGTTTCTGAACTTGATATACTCTATGGATGTCAAATTGAGAGAGAGAAAGAGAGAGAGAGACGCCATTAGAGAAAAAAGCTTATGATATAGAAATCTGCAAATTAAAGATTAGTAAAATAGTGAGAAATTGATTATGGTTAACTACCCCAAAAAAAAAAAAAGATAGCTTCCACTTGAGGATTGATTGAGATGTCTTTTGAATAAAAAGAGGATAATAACAATCAGGACCTTTTTCCATACCTTTACCAGTTATGCATAAGTAGAAGAAAGAAAAAGTGCAGTGATTTCATACTTCAAGAACAAACTAAGACTTAAAATTTGAAAAACAATAAAAAGAAAAAGAAAAGAGTGACAAAAGTTTGATGTGAGTGCAACTTCCACTTACCTTGAAGATCTATCCTCTCACAAAAAGGCAAACATTTAATGAAATTAAATTTTACTATAAGGGTGCTAAAAACAACCTAAATAATTAGACAGAAATATACCACAAATTCTCAAAACTAGAGGAACTTGTTCTAAATTGGCCTTAGTAGCAAAAACCCTAAGGAAAAAAAATGAGAGAGAGAGAGAGAGGGCTTTAGAATGCAAAGCTTTAAGAAAATAAAGTTGGAGCTTACTAAATTAACTCACCTGCGGCCATTGAGCATCATCCATGAACTTAGAAGAAAAAGCGTTAAGATCCAAAAGTAAATGATGTCTTGAGAGAGAAAATCCACCTCCTTTGTCTGCAACTGCCCGTAATGCAAAGAACGAATGTTTGAGTTGGTAGTGTGTTCGCTTTTTGTGTTGGCTTACTTTTATGAGCAATGGAAAGGAAAGGGTGAGATAGGTTTGTCTTGAATATTGTTTTGAAATCACCATATTTTAGTATTTTTATGTTTGTGGAGTTAGCTTCACAATTAGCATCCCTATCTATATTTTTCACCAAAATTTTACTTCTTGTCATTTTACTTTCAATTATGCAATCAACTACGTACGCTTTAAGCTAAGCTGTAATGTTAACATTTTATCCATCCGAGATTAAGGCTAATAGAATCTGCATTCATATAAGAACAAAATTAAACGTGGATAGACCAAAGAATTTTTTTAGCCAAAGTGGAGGGACCCAAGTGTTTTTGGCTAGTGTAAAGTTGCTAACAAGGTGAGAAAATGTCATGTTGGAGTCATGTGACAATTACTCTCACAAGTTTGTCTGTTATAGCTCAACTTGCCCTAAAATTGTTTATTTAAAAATAGAAGCTGAAAAATATCAAAATAATTTTTTTAAAAATTAGTCTTTTTAAAAAAAATAAAGTTATTTTTAGCTCATAAGCAAAAACAGAAGCTATAGCAAATACTCTACCACAATTTCTAGACAGAAAAAAGTAAAAGTTACTACTAATAAACAGCAATAAACATGCTAACCTTATAATTAAATGGCAGATGGAGGGAAGGACTTTGTAACTTGACTCAAATTGTGAGGAGCTAACTTACAGAATTGAAAATGAATAGTCCGAGTTGGAAGATTAGTAAAAGTATAAATGTGTTAAGTGTGATTAATGCTTTGTTTAGTGGATTTTGGTCTGGGTTTGTTTAAATAGTATATGCAATTATTTGTTTTCTCGTTGCTGGTGGAATTGTGAGTGTATGTGTTTTTCTGTGGACCCCATTATGGGGTAAGACTTTTTTGATTCTTGTTCTTCTCCTCTAGTTTTTCTCTTGAGTGCTTTAATTTCTTATGGGCAATTTGAGACAGCCAAAAACAAAATTGTTTTTCACATATTTCGATTACATATTTTGAATGATGAGGGGAGGGTTCTTTTGCTCAAGAGAAGGATTGAATCACTAAATTGGAAATTTATAACCTTTCAACTATGGCCATACAATGATACAATCACTTTTTTCCCCCAAAGACCTTAATCTATCTTCCTTATTTTTCTTTTAAGTTCAATAATTATTAATTGTTTGTAGGAAAAGACTGAGTTCAAGCACCTAAAAGTACTTAAAAAAATGTATTGTGATGACAATTGGGGCAAGATTTGGTTTCACCTTAATTACTTAGTTGCTAACACTAATTTGTAATATGCACGGGCCTATTTAGTACTAGTATTTAAAAAGTAGTAGCCAAATAAGTTCCAAGTTAGATGAAAATAATTATTTGAGAAAATTATACGTAAATAGTAAGGTATTTATTCAAAATATAACGAATTCCTAGTTTAATATTAAAACTTTTTGTCACGCACACGTTATAATTTATAAGAAGATGCTATTAAATGTGAGTCACATATAGCATAGATTACTATTGATTCCTAGTGGGAGGAAGTTTTTGTTGCTTGCTTATCCATTTGAAAAAAGAAACGTTATTAGTTATTTTATTATCCAAGAAAATGTAAATTGTATTTTACAAAGTTGTAGTACTATATATTATCATAAAAAGGTATTTTCAATAAGCCAAAATTGCAGCGTAGAGGTTAAAAATGAGCGTAAGAAATTTTGGAAAGGGATTCATATTTTGGAGGGGGAAAATGTGTTAGAATTTTTATATAAGAGTTACAATCTGGAATTCTCTACTTACTTAGCTTCAATAATTGCTCTGCAGTAAACCAAATGAGTAAGCTCAGTTGGTCACCCTTGTATACTTCCGAATGAGACGTGAGAGGGTCAATTCTTGTCAAATGCAAAGATTAATTATTTATTCCACTGAATGATGGTTCTTCGTTTACTTATTTGCTCTCTTAATGAGCTATAGTTGGGCTTGTTTGTTCTCTTAATGAGCTATAGTTAAGCTTAATGTAATGTGATTGTGGACTTCTATTGTGTTTGATGCAATCTTGTATTTTCTTATTGCTAGTAATAAAAATTAATAATAATTACTCGCCATTTTTAAAAAAAACTTCAATTCCCTAATTTTTCTATTTTTGATTATCGATGTTGAAATAAAGGGTTATTTGATTTTGACAATTAAAGTTAAGTCAAGTTTAAACTTGTGTTGAAAAATCATATTCAGAAATAAAGAACAAACTAACACGTGCCAAACTCAAAGTAATCATAGACATGGTTTCTCTAAGATAAAATGTATGTGCATTGACTGATAAAATGAACAAGAATTGAAAGAACTAAGTAACTAGTTCACTTTAGCTCACATTCATAAAAGAAATTAACAGTGGTCATAAAGAGAAACTTACACACGTTTAAAATGAAAGTTGAAACTTTCCACAAGTCATATTCAATATAATTATGCATATGAAAGTAATAGAGAAATTAAAACAACACTCAAACTCAACTTTGATAGTTGATGTCATGAACTAACAAAAAAACAACACAAAAGCGTCTACTCTCACATCAACCGAAGGTTAAACGAAGCATAGACGAACAAGTCAGACCTTAACAGAATTGCTCACTAGTAAGTTAGTTAAATCACATCCGAACTTCACATTTAGTCGACTGAAGTTAGGAAGCCACGATCGAAAGCTTACAAAGGTCAGCCGAATGCCAAACAATCAGAAGTTCTTAACAGACTTGTTCTCTGGAATATCAATTCATCTACGACCAAAGTTTAAGAAGTCTCAACTGAGAGTGAAATAGAGGACTGAAAAGGAAATAGAGCAAACAAATTGCTCTTTGGTTTTGAAGAACAACTACGACCAAAGTTCAAGTTCGGTCGACCAAAAGTAAAAAAGCCCCCGACCGAAGTTCAAAACCTCTCAGCAGACAAAGAATGCAAACATTGGAATTTCAGTTCAACCACGACTGAAGTTCAAGTTCGGTCGACTGAAGTTGTCGATCAAAATTTAAAAAGTTAATCATGCAAGTCCAAATCAAGATCTAATAGCTGGGATTCAATCAGAACAGCTATATTAGATGCATTTAATTTTGTAACGACTCTAATCTATTTTTGGCTTATAAATACAAGTCTTGGGGTTGTTGGAGCGATATTGAAGTGCTTTTAATTAAAGTTCCAAATCCTAGTAGTTTGTAGCATTCGAAACCTAATTTTACTAATTTGCTTTTGATCAGAGTGAGAAAAGCCTTAATTGGAAGCCTTAATCCATTTTCACCATTTAATTTTTCATTGATTTTATATATATGCAGCCCACACGTTTGAGATGTTTTTCAAAGGACAAGTGTGTATGAAATATTTTGGTGAAAGTTTAGGAGAATTTTGATTTTTTTCCAAAGCATTTTTAGTAATATTTATGACATTGGATGCAAAAGTAGAAAAAAATGGTAATCTATCTTAGTAAAAAGATAAATATATATTGACATACCTATTGTGAATATAATTCGCATAGATTTTGTTTCATACCATTTCCTCATCTTTTTTGTTCGGAATGTAGAGAGAGAGGACAAAAAGGCGACAAAAAGGGAGCAAAGGTGGGATCCAAATAATTCATGTTAGAGTGGAAGTGATGTCCCTTGATGGCAATACCACCTTACTATGGTTTTGAATTCTTCAAATTAAATTTTGATTCATATTATACACAAAAATACCACTAGAACTAATGTTATAATAATACTTTTATAAATAAAATATTCTTATTAGTATTTTATTTCAAAGTGAATGTACATATTTTTAAGGACATTTAAAGATAAAAGATGAAAAATCCACATTTGACTGTATATTGTAATTGTGATTTGCTATTTCATCATGAAACTCAAGCCATTTGATGTGAGGTAAAATATCGCTTGGTACATGTAGTGAACCTTTCCAGGTGAACTCGCCAGCATCATGATCGCCCTTTGAGTGATCTCTAGCCCATTCCCAAATTCCTTCTCCACCTCGTCCATGAATCCCCGAAGATGATCACCTTTAATAACATGAGTTCGCCTCAAGTTCATTGTTGAGCGAAATGACTCACCGCCAATACACCGGGAATATTGATCTCCACGACGCCAATGGGCGAGGTTGCTCATATCGCCCCTCCAAAAGACCGTGAATCCACTAGAATCCTGCATATACAACGAAACTACACCAAAGGGATTCCCTCTCCATCACGACTCCTACAATCCCGGGATGTTCTCCGAATAGCGCGTCCTACTATTAAATCTCGGACATCTCCGGGATACATTCTCATACTTAGTCGTCCGAAGATCTCAGCACGATCTCCTCACACGGCTCTCCCTTGTGCAACTATATAAAGGCCGCCCCCACCATTATGAGGTACGATTCATATATTGCACATTATCAAAGGGCTCTCCCTTGTTATTTGCTTAACTTTTTATTCGCCTTGGTCTTATTCGCACGTCAGAGGGGGTTTGAGTGGCCTCACCCCCACCGATAATGTTTGTTCAGTGTTGCGTAGATCGCTTGAGTTGTGCCTAAGTTAAGTGCTGAAGTATAAGAGCAATTGACTGTTGGATTGCTCGCCCCAGATTTTTATCACAACAGTTTGGCACCGTCTGTGGAAACGACAGTTCTCAACCTTCTATGCATCTACGTAGCCGTTGTGTACCCAAACAAAGTGCCAATAGCCCTTTAGATAATAGAGCTCTTCCTATGGTCAATACCAGCCAAGCTCCATTTCTAGAGGGCCTTCACCATGAGATACACGGTATGGCTGAGCAGATGAGAATCATGAATGAAAACAACGCCCGTTTGTTATAGCACCTCACCACAAACTCGTCACAGATTCCTCCAATTGTTCTTGAAACCCACCCACCTTGCCGACCTCGTCGATCCAGCGACGAAGTGTCCCAAAGCCACCACAATACCAGTCGAGCCAAGCGACACCGATCTCCCACTCCACATCCTCGACGAGAGAGAAGTTCCTCTTCAGAATTCTGATCATCCAGCAGAACTCCAAAAGTGGAAGGCGAGGAAGTCAGGAGAGGAAGGTCTCCTCTCCGAATCAATCAGGCACCAAGGCGCCGAAGCAATTCCACCTCCTAAAAGATTCGGGATCTAGATGCCCACCTTGATGCCATTAACACAAGTGCGAGCGCGTCAGTCACCGTAGGTTCTTTGGTCAAGCAGGCTGAGTTGCCATTCACGGATAGAGTGATGAGAGCGAGGGTTTCCTCCATATTCATGTTGCCCACTCAGCTCGGGATTTACGAAGGGAAAACTGATCCAATATTGACCACCACGATTCGTAAAAAAGCTTGATGACACTTCAAAGATACTTAGGTGAAGTAATGTACAAGGCTTTTTCTGCCACCCTAGAGGGGTCGGCGAGGTCATGGTTCCGAAAATTGCCTCCTGGAACCATTGACTCATTTGGCGATTTGAGCAGGCTCTTTGTCGCCAACTTCATGAACTATTGGGTCATGCAGAAAAATGCCTCCCACTTATTGACTATTCATCAGAGGGAGACCGAGCTTTTGAAGGATTATGTAAGGCGGTTCAACCAAGCCATCTTAGAAGTAGAAGATCCTAGCGACAAGGTGGTGATCATGGCCATGATGGAAGGACTTCGCCCTAGTCCACTATTTGACTCCCAGCCCAAGAACGTCCCCGAGACTTTGTCCGTCCTTCATAGCAAAGCTGACAAATACATCGCCGCGGAAGAATTGGCTGAAGCCAAGCGCAGGCGACAAGGGAAAGATGGTCCCAAGAGAAAGGAGCCTGACACAAGGCGATCTGACTATAGGGATGAGATGAGAAACAAAAGGTCTGACCGAGATTCAAAACGGACCAATAAAAGGCGCCCTTGTACTCTACCTCGCCTCCCAAAATTGGTATTGACCCGTCTTAACGCTCCCATCGTCAAGGTACTCACAGAGATCAAGCACACGAAATTTGTCAAGTGGCCTGGAAAGATCAAAATCGATCCGAGGAGGAGGAACAAAAACAAATAATGTGAATTCCATCAAGATCATGGGCATAATACTGAGAACTATTTTCAACTAAAAGAACAAATAGTCGAGCTTATCAAGAAGGGATACTTAAGGAAGTATGTCATTGATCGCCCACCACCAGGCTCGCCAAAAAGGAGAAACAGCGACAACTGGCCAACTGCGGGAGACATACAAGTGATCCACGTAGGCTTCGGATCAGGAGGATGTTCGAGCTCATCTCGAAAGAGGCACGCCAGGAGTGCTAGTGGACGAGCAGTCCTAAAGCGCCAGGAGCCCTATAATGCAATCTTGGGTCGCCCAACTCTAGGAGGAACTAGGGCCATCACTTTGACCTATCACCTGAAGATGAAATTCTCTACCCCAATAGAAATAGGCAAGGTAAAGGGCGACCAAAAAGTGGCCAAGCAGTGTTTTATCTCTGCTATGAAAGGTGACTCCATTCCCAAACTGAACACCCAATAGCAATTATAGATTGTCGACGCTGAGATAGAGGCATTAAGGGATGAGGTGAAAGAAATTACCTTAGTAGATCCCTGCTAGTCAAAAAATACCAAGCCCTTAGAGGAAGTCGCTCTGGTCTCCAACTACCCGGATCATCCAGATAGCCATGTTATGATTGGCACCGAGTTAACCGAAGAGTTGCGGATTACTCTGATAGAATCTTCGCCTGGTCCCAAGGTGACGTACCAGGAATCAACCCCTAGGTTGCCATGCACAAATTATTCACCAATACTGAGCATCATCCAGTTCGCCAAAAAAGAAGAAAGTTCGCCCCGGAGCGCCTAAAAGTCATTAAAGAAGAAGTAGCTAAGCTCATCAAGGCCAATGTCATACGGTAAACCCACTATCCAGATTAGCTCACCAATGTTGTCATCACATCTAAAAAAGGGGGGAAGTGGAGAATATGTGTAGATTTTACCGACCTCAACAAGGCATGTCCAAAATATAGTTTTTCATTTCCAAAAATTGACTTAATAGTTGATGCAACCTCCAAGCATGAGCTTCTTAGCTTCATGGACGCCTTCTCTGGTTATCACC
>BRYF01000014.1:6677500-6680000 GCA_030159135.1 Actinidia polygama | reverse complement strand
TTAATAACGTTTGGAGATTAACAGTATCCCTCTCCTTATAAGACAGTTCGCCACAATCTAGTAAGACAAAAGTACTTTTCATTGACTTGTTTAGATATAAGATTAGTTATTCGCCAAATCATTTAGACTACTAGATCAGCAGAGGCATAACAAAGGATTTTCATTAAAGTTTTCCAAGGATTACATTTCGCCATTACAAAAATAAAAATAAAATATAAATATTCAAGGGGTAGGCCCTGTATCGCCTTTGTCCCCTTCTTCCTTATTGTCGTCCCCCCTCTCGCCATCTTCCTTAGCCGCTTCCTCTTCCTCGGCCAAATTGGTATCCATCTCCATGCCCGTCAGGTCAATGCCAATGTCAGGTGATAGCGAGAAAGTTGCCTCTTGGAGAATTCAAATCCCTCGCTGAAGTACGTGGCGGAAGAATCAGTAACTGCCTCATTGAAATCATCAGAGGATCTAAACTCATCAATGGTGAGCTTCTTGGCGCGAGCTAGTTTATCCATAAGCTTAGCCAACTCGACCTCCAACCGCGCCATGGCTTCGAACTTATCCTTGAGCTCAGCCTCGGTCTTCGTCGCTTGCTTGCCCATGGAGGCTAAAAGAATTTTCACTACAAAAGCTCGATTTTGAGCTTTGACCATTTCAAGTTCGGCTGTATCAGCTCGGGCGAGCTGGAAGTGGAAGGGGTTTTGATGATCCTGACTTCGGAAGGCAAAGACAAGCACAATTGTCGGCTAAAAATGAGTCTCCATGAACAGCAAAAACAAGAATAAACTACATATATAAAGCCAAAACTAAACAATCAAGTACCTGACCAAGGGGGTAAAAAGCCTTGGAAACCAATTGATCCATGCTGAACTAATATACCTTCTCCTTGTCAGCGAGGAGAATCACCCCGGTCAATATTTTTAGTGCCACAAGAGCACTCGACATCATCTAGGATCCAGGTTTGAGGCTTTTGCCTAGAGAGATGGACGGACCCTCCCTTGGTGTCAACGGTCGCCGAGCCACATTGCTTGCCCCTTATTGGATTTGGCCCTCTTAGGTAGGGGTGGCAACATGGCTTCCTTGCCCTTGGAATCATCAACTTCGCCCTTCTTGTTGGGCATGGAATCATGAGCGTCATCCTGAGATCGCTTCTCCTGGATAACAATCCCCTTTGAGGACAGGGTGGTTGTCGCCACCGAACTCGCATCTTTAGTTGCAACCTTCTTCTCCCTAGCCTTTTTGGTGAGCCTGGTCAGGCTGATCCGCGACAATATAGATGTAGGGTTCTTTGTGGGCCCATCAGTTTGAGGATAGGTTGGGGATGTCGAGCGAGGCCCTCCTTACTATTCTCCTTACATCCCCCCTTATAAATCCTATACACTCTATTGTGTCATCTCGAAAAGGGCTATTGTGCTAAAGTTCAACTCAGGAGAGGCGAGACTCACCCTCATTGCCCGAAGTAGTATCCTTGCCTTCCCTAGACTTAATGTCCCCACCGCTAGATGAAATCTCGATGTGACTGAGGGCGAAGTACTTCTGGAACGTCTTATACTTGAGAACCTTGGAAACATTGAAGTAACCTCCTAACCCTAAATTCTCCGAGTCTCCCAAGTTAGTTCTACTGGACATGCACTAGGAATTAAGAAATTGAAGTTTAGAATGGTGGTAAATACTTACCAGAAAAATGGAAGGAAAGGTGAGTTGTTTAGGGTGAGGTGCACATCAGAGCGGGGGCAACAGTTCGACAGTAAGAATGAAAAGTGTTAATGGGTGAGGTGGGGGTCTTCCCTATTTATAGGGTTTTCCGAGGGCCGGGATCTATTTCCATCAATGGTAAAGATATCGTGACATTTTAAATTCTGAGATGAAAACCGCCATTTCGGCTGCTAAATTGCTCTTCCCGCCAAAACGCGTTATCCCCCCATTAATGCTCTCTTCCACGTGGCCTCTTGATAAAGTGCCTTCATTAACTATCCTCGTCACGTGGCATCTCCCAAGGAAGTGCCATCATTACTCTCACATCATCAGTTGGCATTTACTTCAATACATACTCAAAGATCCTAAGTGTTCCACCTCGGCACTCCGAGTAAGGGGGCTACTGATGTGGGGTAAATTATCACTTGGTACATGTAGTGAACCTTGCCAGGTGATCTCGCCAGCATCATGATCGCCCTTTGAGTGATCTCTAGTCCATTCCCAAAATTCGTCTCCACCTCATTCATGAAACCCCGAAGATGATCACCTTTAATAACATGAGTTCGCCTCAAGTTCATTGTTGAGCGAAGTCACTCACCACCAATACACTAGGAATATTGATCTCTACAACACCAATGGGCGAGGTTGCTCAAATCGCCCCTCTAGAAGACTGCAAATCCACCAAAATCCTACATATACAAGGTGATTAGGCTGCGTAATTGCAGCCTAAGCGCTGCTAAATTGCCTTAAGTTGGCCATAGATTAGTTTAATTATGTATTTTTATCATGTTTTGTACTAAAAATCGTGTTCGAG
>BRYF01000014.1:6665000-6672500 GCA_030159135.1 Actinidia polygama | reverse complement strand
GCCCACGGTAAAAGTCCAGAAAGTTGACAGATTTTGTCTCATCTACTTGGTGCATAATGAGATTGGTTAGGTATTAGTATAGGTATGTCATTCGAGATTATTGGGTTATTGCTTTTTTGGAAAGGCCAAGAATTTTAGAAATGATTGGATTATTGCTTTTTGAGAAAAGCCAGGGTTTGAAAAAAAATGTTGATTTGAAAAATCACGGATTGAAAAATCAAAATTATATTTTGATATGAATGAAAGCATACTTTATTGCATTGTGTTTTCATTATATGATTATATATCATGATTTTGGCTTGAGACATCAAGTCCATTGTTAGATCTTTTCAAGGTAACTCACATTTATTGTAAAATGAATGTCAGGTACCGAGGTCTATCTTGAATCATGAGGCATATGGATTGCCATTGACTTTTCTTTTGTTTAGAAAACATGTTAATGTATTTTTGAAAAATTGTATTATTCTTTTGGTCTGTTGTGGGTATTATCCATGGGTTATCACCCTTGTTGGGTACTTGATAGCTCATGGACAAAAGATATATTTACTGTATTCTTGTTATTATGATAAAAGTGTATATTTGTCGTATTGTATTTCTGCCGACTTTTCTTTGTATGACGTGATTGCTTACGTGGCTGGGTCTTGTGTTGATCAGGGCATGACAACATGATATCAGAGTTCTAGGTTCTAATACCTATGAGCCTTGGGTTAGACCATGTTTGTCTTAGTGTCTAAGTATTGAAAGGTAACACGATGGTGTTACATAAGTATTGAGTAATAACATGAACATATGTGATACATGTTATTGACTTGAGTATTGTAGCGTAATGCTTTGGCTTAATCATAAATAAGTATGATTGTCTTATTATTTTCTTGTGGCATTGTGTAGAAAATGCCACCACGACAAGCGAGAGGTCGTGCAAGGTCACTTACGAGAGCTCGTGGGGATCGTGAAGAGGGGGATGGTGAAAATCACTAAGAGTCGGTGATGGGAGGAGGAGCTCCACCAGCAGTATTGGGTGGCGCAGAGTTTATGCAAGAGGTCTTCACTGCAATTGAGCAAGTGATGGGAGGAGGAACACTATGCAGACGATGCAAGTGCCTGTTAAAGTGGCAGATTCTAGGGCTACCACTACTATGAAGGCTTTTCTACAACTTCGTTTGCCTACGTTTAGGGGTGAACTGGATTCATTAGTCATGGAGGATTGGCTTAAATAGGTCACAAGAGCGTTTAGACAAGATCTTGGTCGATCTTGGTGACGGAGGAGTTGAGGGTGTTATTTGCATCATACCAATTACAAGGGGACACACTCCAATGGTGGAAGACCATGGAGGAGAGTGTAGCTAAGAAGTGGGAGTCATTTAGGAAAGCTTTATTAGACCAATATTTTATTGACACGGCAAAGGAGACAATGAGAATGGAGTTCATCAACCTAGTGTAGGGGAGTATGACTGTGGCTCAATATGAAACCAAGTTTACTAGTTTGTCGAGATTTGTGAAGGCATTTGTGTCGACTGAGGAAGAGAAGGCAAAATAATTTATGAGGGGGCTTAGGGCTTCCATAAGGAATAAGATCGCGGAGAACTTGATCAAAGTTTACTCGACCATGGTTAGCTTGGCGGCGGCCATTGAGGAGACTTTGAATGAGACTAGGAAGATCACAAACCCGAAATCTCAGTGTGAGGGCGCACTAGTGCACAATCGGAAGGGCATTTTCGAAGAAGCCGAAGAATTCTACGGCATAACAACAGTATCTTGATAGATCTTCGTCTATCACTTCAATGGTATCATCTGACCAGATATCTCTAAGAGAGCCAAATTGTTTTGGTTATCACCAACTGGGGTACCGTGTTGTGGACTGCCCTCTGAAAGGGCAGCAACGGTAGTCGCAATAGAGGGGTCAACCCCACAGTCAAGCACATGGATAGTCATAGGTTAGTGGGTCACCTATTTGTTTTCAGTGTGGTCAAGTTGGACATAACATGCATCAGTGCATGTAAAATGAGAGCAGTCAGGGAGCAACGGGATCGCAACAACCTACTCGGTCAGTTCAAGCCTCTGGGCCACTCCAGCATTTACATCAGCACATACTTCATATCATCCCAGACCATAGGGTCAGAGGACGCAGGGACGGGTTTACCTTATGACATTAGCAGAGGGACCATTGGGAACAGCGGGACAACAGAAGCAGTAGTTGGATACCTCTGTTATGCGAGGTACTTTACTTATGTTTAATTCGTGGGCTCGTATTCTTATCGACACAGGAGCATCACATTCATCGCATCATCGTTTGCTTTGGCATTAGGATTAAAAATAGAAGTATTAGATTCAGTGCTTACGTTAGACACTCCAGTTTGGGGTAGATCGACTTTGATTAGGGTTTTGAATTTCTAAATCCTAGATCTTAGTGTTTCAATGGTCCTTTTCCCTTTATTCTGAACTATTGTTATTTTTCTTAGTGTAGGATCAAGCCTTAGAAACTTGAAGAAGTTTGGAGTTGAATTTATAGGAATTTTGATAAAAATTAGTAGCCATTCTGCTGCTGATACGCAGCTAACATTCGAACGCCTAAGAACAGCGTTTGAACGATCTGAGAATTTTTGCCTTAATGTTCAAACGCAACTTTTTAGCACACTTTTATCGTTCGAACGGTGACTGTTCACAAACCCTAATGATTGAACCCTCTGCCTACAGTTCGATAATGCCGAGAGCTGAACATTTCCATTTTTTTCTTAACGTTCAAATATCAAAAACTAACGTTCGAATGGTCTAGACCTTTTAGCTTTAACGTTCAAACGCCAAAAAACAGCGTTCGAACTGTTCACTATATTTAGCCTTAGCGTTCGAATGCCAGTTTTAACCTTGGTCTAATCGTTCAAACTCCAAACCCACTTTCAGGCAATTTTGACCTTTTTCATTTTAAAGCCTTCTTGTTACCCCAAATGTGTTATGCCTCCTTAACCTAACTATGTAAAACCCTTAAGAGTATAATTAAGAAGTCATGACCTAGAATGAAAGCGTCTAAGTTGAACGGAGAGTAGAATTACATTGAATCATTTAATTCAGTATTATTAAACCTAGCGATTGATAATTCTATCCTTTACATGTAGGAACACTTCAAGTAGCATCTAACCAAGGAAACCTAGGTGAGTAACACAATGCCATGAACAAAATTACGTATTTTCAAAATAGTTTCAAAATGTACTATCGTATAATCAAATGTTTTCCATGTTTTCGATCGCATCAACAACTATGTTAAAATATCGATGCCATATCTTCTAAACGTATAAAAATGTTATTATGCTATGTATGAAAACTCATAGATGTTTGATTCATGTGAAAATGAAATATGTTTCAAGTATGTATGCATAGTGACACTCGGAGTCCTCTCTAGCGAGACATTAACCAAGCCAGATAGTCCTAAAAGGTAGATGGTAGGATCTGAAATAAAGCCATCTACAATGAGATACCTCTAGCCTAAAGAGCCACCCGACCTTCGTGGTCATCATATAAAGCCAAGTCGTTATGTTTTCAAGATATGTTATGTATGCTTATGAATGCAAGTGATACCATGTTTATGCAAGTTTTAAATTTATGAAAAGTTATATTTTGCTCACTTGCCTTATGTTAAATGATATATGTACAATATAAAATAATCCATGGTATTTTACGTTCATGCGTTGCTGTTATTCACTAAGCTCTTAGCTTACGTTTTTGAAAACAAATTTTAGGTAGCCAATCTGAGGACCTGCAAAGGGAGTGAACAAGTCAAATTTAGTTTTGTGGCCCAAGGGCCTTATATTGTGTTAGGAGAGAGACCCTACACTATGTAGTGACGCTATGTATGTTTATATTGGCCACGTTATGTATAATTTTAAATTGGCCTTATTATGTCATATGTATAAGAAGTCTAAATACTTAGGCACAACTTTGTATACACGGTATGCACATCACTTTATTTATTTTCAGTTATTATGACGTTTCTTCAAAAAAAATATTATCATCTTAAATGAGCATGCACAGGTTGAAGGCAAGTTGGCCTTGACGGGTCAGCCGCCGGCCATCACGCACCCATGATCCGCATAGTCCGGGTTGCGGGGCGTGACATTTCTATTCTTGGTTTGTTTGGTCGACGAGGGTAGCATAGTTAGTATGGCTTTGTCACCGATTGTTTGCAAATTTTTAGATGTCTTCCCAGAAGATTTGACGGAGTTACCACCGCATTGGGAGATAGAATTTTCCATTGATCTTATACCAGGCACCTCACCTATCTCTCTACCACTGTATCGTTTTGCACCGACAGAGTTACAAGAGTTGAAAATTTAGATTCAAGACTTATCGGATAAGGGTTTTATCTGACCTAGTGCACCACCTTGGGGAGCTTCGGCTTTGTTTGCTAAGAAGGATGGATCACTTCGTATGTGTATTGATTACCGGTGACTGAATCGTGAGGGTCGACGATTTGTTTGACCAATTGAAAGGTTCGAGTTGTTTCTCAAATATTGACTTGAGATTGAGTTATCATCAATTGCGGATCAAGGAGGGGAATATTATGAAGACAACTTTTCGCTCACGCTACGGACATTATAAATTTCTCGTAATGCCATTTGGTTTGACGAATGCGCCAGCAACTTTCATAGATTTGATGAATGTGCCAGCAACTTTCGTGGATGACATCTTAATTTACTCACCATCGGTAGAGTCACATGAGGAACATTTAGGATTGTGTTGCAGCTTTTGCGAGAGCACCGTTTATATGGTAAGTTTAGCAAGTGCAAATTTTGGTTACCTGATGTAAAATTCTTAGGTCATGTTATTTCGGAGAGTTGAGTAGAGGTTGATTTATCAAAGATTAAGGCAGTGATGAATTGGGAATGACCGAAGACTGTGTTTGGAGTTCGTAGTTTCTTGGGGTTATCCAGTTACTACAGACGATTCGTAGAGAATTTTTCACATTTAGCGGCACCAATGACTAGGCTTACGAGGAAAGGAATTCATTTTGTTTGAAACTACGCGTGCGAGCATTCTTTTCAGGAGCTTAAGAAGAGATTGACTTCGACACCAATTCTAGTTATTCCTGAGCGAGGGTTGGGTTATATCGTGTACTACGATGCTTCACGTGATGGCTTGGGTTGCGTGTTGATGCAATTGGGTAAGGTGATTGCGTATGGTTCACATTAGTTGAAGACACACGAATAAAATTATCCGACTCATGACTTAGAGCTTGCGGCTGTTCTATTTGCTTTGAAAAATTGGAAGCATTACTTGTATGGAGAGCAGTTTGAAGTGGTTTCAGACCACAAGATCTTGAAGTACTTGTTCACACAAAAGGACTTGAACCTGAGGTAGCGACGTTGGATGGAGTACATGGAGGACTAGGACTTCAAATTACACCATCATCCCAGGAAGGGCAACATTGTGGACGATGCACTTAGTAGGAAATCTCTTAGTACGTTGGCGAGTATTTCCATACATGAGTGGAAGATGCTTCAGGATATCAGTGAGTACAACTTACTTCTCAATGAGACGGAAAGGTTTGCTACTTTGTTCACATCGTCGGCGGAGCCAACAATCATTAATTGGGTTATTGAGGCACAACAGCAAGATGTAGAGGCCAAGACAATTTGCGATTGTATCACTAGAGGTGTAGGACCAACAGGTTGGGTTATGCATTCGGATCAAGGCTTAAGATATAAGTGAAGCTTGTTCATGCCATTGTCTAGTAGGAATGATGTTCTACGTGAGTTTCAACATTCGCGATTTGCAGTTCATCCTGAAGGGACGAAGACGTACCACAATTTGTGTCGCTAGTTTTGGTGGAGGCGAATGAAGAAAGACGTTACCTTGTTCGTTTTGAGGTGTTTGACTTGTCAGTAAGTGAAAATCAAAAATCAAAAACCAGCGGGTTTGTTATAATCATTACCGGTTGTTACAACCATTATCGAATGATGTCTCTAATATAATGACTAGTATATTTGTCATATTATTTAGTTGAGTTTTTCGCATTTGAGTCGTTTGTCTACGTTGCCCAATCTGGTAAAATTTTGGGACATGACATGCGATGGGGTGTACTGAGTAATTCGATAATTACTTTTTAACCCTGTAATTCTTTAATATAGAATAAACCCCCTCTAATTTTTAATTATAGAATAAACTCTCATCTTTATTTGGCTGGTTAATGGAGCTGTTACAATGGCTTCATGGGTGGAGTAAATCCGTGGCTTTTCATTTGCAGCTTGAAAGCTTATAAATACCAATATCTCCTACAGGTTCATAACACACAGAAATTCGAGAGTTAATCAGTGAGGAAAAAATAGGATTTTTTGACATTCTACATTAGAGTCGTTTGTGAGAGTGCAGCACTGCCATCTGGTTCGCCGAGCCCTCAATTTCTGTGCATGTAATCGTTGCATTATGGGAGACAGACGCCAATTAGTCGTAAGCACCAATAACATAGCGAATTATGTCTTAAAGAGACAGTGTTAAACTCTGGCCTCAGTCCACTTATGTTATTTTTATGCTTACGATATACTTTTTATTGTTTAATCTGATAGCATATCTATTTTATAATTTATTTTCTACTCTAAATTCAGAAGATTCATGAATTATTTTTAACACAATCATCCCAGGAGTCCTCTTTAGATCCTTCGGCAGGCCCAGTCGGTGCATTTTGTTGCTCGTTCTAGATCCTGACCAGGTCTAAGGTCTTTCTTCTCTGTATTTTTGTTCCCGGTGAATTACTTGCAACGTTAAATTTATAGGGTTTGTTGTATCTACAGGTTGATTACTTGAATTTGAAGATTACCGAGAAGCTAACCTTCGCGTCGAGTCTGAGTATCGATGGAAAGAAGTTTGGTTTCCAAATTTGGAGGCATCTCATAAATGGAGACCAACTCATATTCATTTTTCACAAAATGTTAAATACTTTTCATAAAAAGTTTAAAACTATTATAATTTAAAACTTTTGGAGGAAAGAAATGCATGAAACTTTCTGAAAACGGAGATAAATTTAGAGATTTGGGTTGGCCATTTTTTTTTTACTTTTCCAAGGTTGTCTTGATTGGAGAAATCAAAAAAGTAATAATAATAATAATAATGGGATGAATTTTAATTTGGTGGGTTTTTGTAAAATAAAATTTATTTTTTTCCTTTTTCAATTTCTCTAATCGAGACGAATAGGAAAATTAAAAAAAAAAATTGACCAAAAAAAAAAACTAGAGACAAATAATTCAAAATAATTCAATTTGTTCCGAAGTCACGGGGATCCAATTCCCAAAAAAGGGGGAGAAAGTAAGAATGCATACTTACTATACATCTCCATTAGAAGCCTTGGGATGAATAGTTTTGTGATGGTTATTTATTTATTTTTGTCTTAAACTCTAAAAGCAATCTAAACATATCATATGACTATTCACATTTTAAAGCAAGCAATGAGTTGCATTCAAAGGATACTGCAGTTCTTGTTCAAAGGTATGCCCAATCAATGTACTCCATTTTTTT
>BRYF01000014.1:6590000-6592500 GCA_030159135.1 Actinidia polygama | reverse complement strand
TGGCACGGCACGATCTGAGTAGGCACGGGCACGAGCACGGGGTACAGAAATGGGGTGGCACAGCACGGTAGTTGGCCTTGCATGGCACGACACGGCACTGTTAGGTTTTAAAATTTTTCTTTATGTATATGAATAATTTTGAATTTGGGTATAATTGACTTCATGTATAGTTAATTAGGCCACATGTGGATTAGTGGACCTAAGTGTATTTTAAATTGAGTTTAAATTGAAAAATTTATAACTTTTGTGATAAAGATAAAGAGGACATTTAAATTGAGATGATATAATGTAATTATAAGTTGAAGGGGCTGAGTGTAATTTAGGTATAATGGGGTCAAATTGAATGGACTTTCGGCCGAAAGATGGAAAAATGTCACGCCCCGGTCAAACCAAGACTCGGCCACATAAGCAAAGAACTCAATTGCGGAATAATATGACAAATATACTTGTCATTTCATCAGAGTACAATATGTCTATCTCTCAAGTAGAACCAAGCTCTCCATGAGCTATCAAATACAAAACAAATGATATCCCAAAGACAATATCCACACAAAGTCAAAATAATATTACAATTTCCAAAATACATGTCAACATATTTATTAAATGAAATATATAACTGGCATCCTCATGCCTCACGATTCAGGGTAACCCTCGGTACCTGAAATTCATTTTATAGTAAAGGTGAGTTACCTTGAAAAGATTTAACGATGGTTTTGATGTTTCAAGCCAAAACCATGATACATAATCATATAATGAAAACATGATGCAATAAAATATGTTTTCATCTATATCAAAATATATTTTTGATTTTTCAATTTATGATTTCTCAAAGCAACAAATTCTCAAATTCCCGACTTTTCTCAAAAGCGATTATCCAATAATTTCTCAAATTTCCTAGCTTTTCTCAAAAGCAATTATCCAATAATTTCTCAAATTTTCTAGCTTTTCTCAAAAGCAATAATCCAATTTATGATTTTTTTTTTCCAATGATTTTAACCTCTTTAACTTTTCTCAAAAAGCAAACTCATACATAACCATCCGTCAACTTCTCGGACTTTCACCGAAGGCTCATGACATACCCAAAAGTCAGTCAACTTCTCGGACTTTCACCGAAGGCTCATGACATACCCAAAAGTCAGTCAACTTCTCGGATTTTCACCGAAGGCTCAAGACTTACCCAAACGTAGCGCAGTTGCCATCTAGGACTTTTCATTCAGTCAACTTCTCGGACTTTCACAGAAGGCTCAAGACTTACCCAAACGTAGCGCAGTTGCCATCTAGGACTTTTCATTCAGTCAACTTCTCGGACTTTCACCGAAGGCTCAAGACTTACCTAAACGTATCATTTTCTTTCCCAAACTATTTTTTTTATTTTCAAATTTCAACATATATCAAGTTACATTTGCTAATAGCTTTTTAATGTAAACAATATAATATGCATGATATTATAAACCATCAATAATATGCATTATTAAAAATTATGTCCAATGCATTTGTTATAATCAAATTATATAAACATAACCATAAATCAATTGTCCATTTACAATTTCCATTATAAATCATGTATTTTTATTTTAAGTTCAATACTCAAAATAATGTCTTAATAGACTTTATATAAGCTATTAACAACAACCCAAAGTAAAACCCCAACAAACTAACCCCCTTTACCTCAATTTGAATTTAACGTCCTTTGATATGAAGATCTGGCTCCCATGATCATCATACTAAAATTTTGCCTTGATCCGACGTCATCTCACCGTTGATCTATGTCACAATTTTTTTTCATGATCAAACACTAACCACACTATATAATTTCTCTCACTTCTCTCTCTCTCTCTTTTCTTTCTTCCTCTCTTTTCTTTCTTTCTCCGTATCCCTCTTTCTTTCTTTTGTTCTCTATACAAACACACACACACATATATATACACCCCATGTGACCCATCCTATATATATATATATATATATAAAAAACCCCATCATTTTGTCTCCTTCTTTTTCTTTTCTTTTTTTTTTTTTTTTTTTTCTTTTTCTTTTTCTTTTTCTTTTCTCTTGCCGGCGGCCGAAAGAGAATTCCATTTGTCCCCCTAAATTACACTCAGCCCCTTCAACTTTTAATTACATTATATCCTCTCAATTTAAATGTCCTCTTTATCTTTATCCCAAAAGTAATAAATTTTTCAATTTAAACCCAATCTAAAATACACTTAGGTCCACTAATCCACATGTGGCCTAATTAACTATACATGAATTCAATTATAACCACATCCAAAATTATTCATATATATAAAGAATTTTTTTTTTTGAAACCTTACAACCTCCACCACTTAAAGAAATTTCGTCCACGAAATTAGACAAACGTACCGTAAGTGACTTCGCACGACCTTTCGCCTGACGCTGTGGCATGTTCTACACAATGCCACACACAAAAAAAATAATAATAAGATAATCATACTTATTATGATTAAATCATTTATTATGATTAAATCAAAACATTACTACC
>BRYF01000014.1:6565000-6575000 GCA_030159135.1 Actinidia polygama | reverse complement strand
GTGTGTAAAAATCAATATCGTATAAATTTTAATTTCTTAATTTCAAAAAAATTTGAAAGTTTGCTAATTTTTTTCTCCTAATGTGAGAAACACACTTGTTGTTTCTAATCGATAGGATCCAAAAAGTTTGCTTTCTATTTTGGCCACACCTCTCACAGTTGCTAAAGAGTAAAGCCTACCATAAATAAGTTTGCTTCTTGTTGTATATAAATATATATTGGCACCAAACAATTAGATCAAATGGTGATGGAGCTATAAGTTGGGGCCACGAAGAGTTTTAGTAAAATAAAATTTAAAAAGAGTAGATGGTAGAAAGTTTAGTAGAAAATAAAAGATATGATAGGCTATAAAAAATTTAAGATAAAATATACAAACTTTTATGCGGGAGTTCTTGTGTGTTGTCTTTGAGCACAAAACTACTGTAATTGTGTTTTTAATTAAAAAACAGACATGACACGACAGGACATGATTAAAATACAGGCACAGTATGACACGACACGATTAAGTAGACGGATACGACATGACACGATACGAGTCACACGACTAAGTTAGTTGGCTGGCACGGCGCGACACGATTAAGTAAGCAGGCCAGCACGACACAACACGATTAAGTAAACGGTCACAGTATGGCACGACACGAGTCACACGACTAAGTTAGCGGGCCGGCACAGCACGACAAGATTAAGTAAGCGGACTGACACGGCATGGCACGAATAAAGAAAAATAGCATGACACGATTAAAAAAGGCACGACACGGCACGATTAAGTAAATGGGCCCAGCCCGGCCTGGCATGAAGCATGACTAGCATGGAAGAAAAGTGGCACGGCACGGCACGGCACGGCACGGCAAGCACGTTTGACACCTCTAGATGCAATTGACAGATTGGCTACTCTGAAGGCACAATATATGGAGTATCAGATAGCAAGACTGGCACAAGTACAACCTTGCATGAATAATTTATGAAGTTGAACCCACCGGAATTTATGGGAGCAACTAATTCGCTAGTGGCTGAGGAATGGCTGAAGAAATTAGATGCTATTTTTGAAGTAATGGGAGTAACTGAAGAACATAAAATATCTTTGGCTACGTTTATGTTGAAAGGTGAGGCACGGAATTGGTGAGAAGTTATGAGGCGAATGACGAATGCTCAACTCGGAGGAGTTCTGATTACATGGCAATGGTTTGTAGAGATATTCAATGAGTAATACTTTCTTCAAATTTACCGTACTCAGAAAGAGCAAGACTTCATTACACTGAAAACAAGGGAGAATGTTAGTAGTGGAATACGAAGAGTAATTCCCAGCTTTGTCTAGATTTGCACCTGAATTAATATGTGCTAAAGATGCAAAATGTAGATGATTTGAGTAGGGCTTAGATTTGTCGACCCGGTCCTGAGTATCTCCATTTGAGATTACTATATACGCGGAATTGGTGAACAAATCTAAAATTATGGAATGTGAAGTTAAAGAATATGTGAGCAGACGGGAACAATTTAAGAAGAGGAAGTTTGATTCGGAATCTGGAGCATCATGACAAAAGTCTTTAAAAATTACTACAACAGTGGACAAAGTCAAGCCCAGACTAGTTCGGGAAGTGCAAGGTCCAGTAGTTCAAGGAGTTTGGGGAGTCCTAGGGGCAGAGAGTCATGGAGGCCGCCAGTTAGATCTACTAGTACAAGATCTGGTAATATAGGAGGAATTGTGTGCTATCGGTGTGGAGTTGAGGGATATATAGTTATAGATTGTCCAATGTCATGAGCGGATAAATGTTATTAGTGCGGACAACCAAGACATATAACAAGGAATTGTATCCAAGGGCCTACAACAACTTCATCGGTAGGTAGTGCTGTTGGTGGAAGTAAATGAGCAACTAGAAGTGCACGGCAAGGGTAAGCAACTACTCTTGAATCACGTGCTCAAGCTCGAGTTTATGCTATGACACAAAAAGATGGCAAAGCAACTCCTAATGTGGTAACAGGTATGATATTAGTAGGTGATAAGAAAGCATATGTGTTGATAGATCTGGGTGCTACACATTCATTTATTTCTACTGCATTTTGCATGTATCTAGATAGACCATGTAGTTCATTGTCCCAACTTTTACTTGTGTCTACCCCGATGGGAGATGTTTTATTAGTGGAGAAGGTATATAAGGATTGTGTCTTGAAAATTGAAAATAAAGAGTTGATAGTTAATTTGATTTTTCTTATCACAAGGTATTACAATTTCGGGACGAAATTCTTTAAGGCGGGGAGAGTTGTGAAACCCTAACTCTCTTAACTTCATATTAGTTTGATTTAATACATATATATAAGGTGTTTATACTAATCGAAGTGCTTAATTAGCATGTTTTATGGTGTGAGAGTTATGGTGTTGATTAAGTTATAAGGGATATAAGTATCGTTATTTAAAAGTTCTAGGGTGAAAGCGTAAATGTATGAACTAATGGGTAATAGTACATATAATATAAGGAATAAAAATATAATTTAGAGAAAAATATAATTGAGAGAAAGAGAGGAAGAAGAAAAGAAGGAAAGGGAAAAGAGGAGAAATGAAGAGAAAAGCTTGATTTCACTTTGTTTTCATCCAATAAAGTAAATTTCATCTTGTTTTATGTTAATCTTGTTGATTTATAGCATGTTGGAGCCATGAATTTGGAGGAAGGAAGATGGGAGATGAAACAAATGAGGGTTTCATAGTAGAAACCCCAAATTTATTCATGTTTGTGTGTTTTAGATTGATTGATACTTGTTTATAGTTTTCTAATATAATTTTGGAATCTTTAGACCTCTTGTGGGGTATGTGGGAGTGTGTTGAGGTGATTGGTGTTGGAGAATTTGGGCTAGGAGAAGCCATTTTTAAGCTAAAGTGAAAATTTATTCTCTGTCATAAAGTGTCGACACCTGAAATTGAAATGTCGACACATTTTGTCTCAAGGTGTCGACACTTGAGTTTGAAGTGCTAACACATGCATGAAAATTGCATTGTGTCCTCCAGTGTCGACACTTGAATTTGAGGTGTTGACACTTGCTGGAGGAGTCGACACACTTTAGTTAAATGAGCATAATTCTCTCTAGAAAACTCGAATTGTTGCACCGTTTTAAGCATTAGAAAGTAAATTCATGGGGCTTTCTATTGATATAAAATTGAGACTCTATTTTCTTGTAAATTGAGAGATATTTTTGTTTAAAAGTAACCCAAAATTGTTGATAACAATAATTTTTTTCTAGAATTTTAGTTTACCTTTCATTGGTCATAACCTCTCCATCCAAAATATAGTTTTGATCTATGACCTATCAAATTGAAAGTCTTTAAGCCTATTTTTAAATAAGTTTAACCTTATATTGCATCAGGGAAGGTTTAAACATCTAATTGATGTTTTAAATCATATATTTAAGGAGTATAAGCTATAATCATGCATTAATGCATTGCATTGGGACTTGATGGGGTTATCATATTTTATTTCAATAGCAATGTTTAAGCTCTATATGAGTGTGAAATGTGCATACTTATGTGGTATTATTGATGATTCATACATTGTAATTTCAAACTGATAGCGTTATGAATGACAGGAGCTAAGGAAAGGAAAAAGCCTTCGGGGCAACCTTAAGAGTGATCTTACCGAGGTGTGAGTGCGGTAATATGTGAAAAATATAGATGATCTTATTCATATTGAATTGAATGACTTGATGTTAAAGTTGATGATGATATATATGTGAGGTGGCATTGCATATTGTGTGCCAATGCATTAGATGGAGAAAGGTTTTGCCGATGTGGGGCTAACCTAAAGATTAGCCGATGTGGGGTTAATCTAAAAGGGTGTCAATGTGGGGCATCCTAGGTAACGAGCCATCACTCATTGGGCCAACGTTATCTAAAACTTGCGCGCACATGTTGGTGATACATCATTGCATTGTCGATCTCTATTTTTGGATATCTATGGTGGATGTTCATCTATATGATTCTTTATGAGTTTGATTATCTATTGTAAGCACGTTGACATTTAGCTCACACCCACACATATTGTTTTGGCAGGTGAGAAGATATAAATGGCTATCCTTGTCTCTTGAGTTTTATGGTGGAAGCTAGGAGTCGTACACAGGTACGGTGACCTATACGATCACATCCTATCTAATGTAGCATTAATGATGTCTAATTAGGTTATGTGTGACATCAATAACAACCCTGGTGTGCAGAAACAAACGCCTATAGTAAGACCTCCGAGGTTATAGAGGTTATCGAAGAACCACCTCCGATTGATCCTACCTCGACGTGGAAAATATTTATTGATGGAGCAAGAAACAACTTAGGTGCAGGGGCAGGGGTAGTTTTAAAAAACCTAGAAGGAGCAATTTTTGAGCATTGTCTCCAACTAAATTTCTCCGCAACAAACAACAAAGCCGAATATGAAGCCTTCATTACTGGACTTCGGTCTACCAGCAAACTTAAGGTTCCCAAGCTCCATATATTCAGCAACTCCAAATTGGTTTTTAACTAAGTTACAAGAAAATTCAAAGCTCGGGGGGCCAAGATGGCTAAGTATTTTGTAGTGGCTAAAACCTCCTCACTAGATTCAAAACAGTAAAAATTGAGTAAGTAAGGAGGGATTTAAACTCACGTGCAGACACACTAGCAGGCTTGGCTTTGGTTTTTGAAGGAGAGACAAGCCGAATCATCGCAGTCGATTTGATCTTGGCCCCCAATTACGAAGTGCCTTAAGAATTCATCTTAGTCAACATTGAGCTGAGGCCGAGTTGGATGGATCCAATCATGGATTTTATAAGACATGACAAGCCATCAGAAGACAAGAGAGAGGCGCACAAACTTTGGATAAAGGCAACACGATTCTGGATCTCTTCCAACGGGGACTTGTACAAAAGATCATACGTGGGACCTTATCTACTATGCATTCACCCGTGCCTAATCGAAGATGTGCTTTTTGAAATCCATGAAAACATGTGCGGACTACACTCAGGGGGACGATCATTGGCCCATCGAGCTCTAACTCAGGAATATTGGTGTCCGTACGTATAAAAAGATGCTCAGGTGTATGTCCGTAAGTGTACCAAATGCCATCTCTTTTGCCCCCCTAATTCATCAGTCAGTAAGAGACTTGACGCCTTCACTAGTCCATGGCCTTTTTCCCAATCGGGGATGGACATTGTGGAGGTCCTATCCCGAGCTCCGGGGAACAAGAAGTTTTTGTTAGCAGCGATGGACTACATAAAGTGGTTGGAGGCTAAACCGCTAGCCTAAATAAGGGAGATGGACGTAATCGGATTCATCTGCATAAATATTTTGTTTAGGTTCGGCATCCCCATGGCCTTTGTATCAGATAATGGAACTCAGTTTGTGGGCTAAAAAGTTAAAGACTTGTTGGGGCAATTGAAGATCAAGTTCTACAATTCAACACCAAGCTACCCACAGTGCAACGGGCAAACCGAAGCCACCAACAAACAATCATAAATGGGATTAAGTAGAGGCTCAAAAAAGGCAATGGAAAATGGGTCGAGAAACTATCAAACGTTTTGTGGGCCTATTGGACCACACCGCAAAAAGCAAAGAATGAAACACCTTACTCTTTGGCTTTTAGATTTGAAGCTCTAATCTTGCTGGAGGTCGGTTTGTCCACAATACGGACTGAAGCATATGACGCCAATTATAATAAGGAAGTCTTAGCTTGGGACCTCAACCTCGTTGATGAACGAATGGAGAATGCACTGATTCGAATGGCTGACTATTAGAAATAGTAAGCAAAAATATACAACCAGAAGGTAAACAACAGACAATTTTTAGTGGGAGACCTTGTTCTGAGGAAAGTTCTGAGGAACACCAAGGACCTGGTGGACGGAAAGCTCGGCCCGAACTAGGAAGGGCCCTACAAGATAGTCAAACTCATCGGCAAGGGCGCTTACTACCTCAAAGATTCCGAGGGCAAAAAAGCTCCGAGACCTTAGAATTCCAACAACTTGAGAAAATACTACCATTGAAATGTAATTTTTTCGACCGAGCTAGAATTTATGTCAAACATACTTGTAAAAACTTTACTTGCTAAGGCATGTCCTAAACTATAAGAACAAGCTACTATAAGAGAAGAGTTAGCTGAACTCAAAGCGAGTTCTGAACTCTTTCCCTCGAGAATTGAATTCCTGGCAAAGCATACTTAGCAAGAATTTTGGGAAGAGTTAGTTGAGCTCTACGAGAATTCCGAACTTTGCCTCACGTGGTTTTCTAAGTATACTTGGCAAAACAGATTTAGGGAAGAGTGATTTGAGCTCTATACGAGCTCCGAGCTTTGTCCCATGGATGTTGCCTAAGTATACTTATCAAGAATTTAGGAAAGAGTAAGCTCAACTCTACGAGAACTCCAAACTCTGTCTCATGTGGTTTGCTAAATACTTGGAAAAAAAATTTAGAGAAGAGTTAGCCAAACTCTTTGTGAGCTCTGAGCTCTGTACCATGGATGTTGCCTAAGTATACTTAGCAAGAATTTTGGGAACAGCTAGCCGAGCTCTACGAGAACCCCAAAACTCTATTTTATGTAATTTGCTAATTATACTTGGCAAAAATTTCTTAGGGGAGAGTTAGCCGAGCTCTACGCAAGCACCGAACTCTGTCCCATGAATCAAACAATGTACAGGGATGTAAATTCTTAGATAAAGAGTGGAACGCAAGTGAGATATAAAAAGAAAATTTTTATTCCATACAACTGTTCAAATTACAAAGATATTCAAGTATAGAGTTGTTCAAATTACAAAGATATTCAAGCACAGAGTTGTTCGATTACAAGGTTATTCAAGAACAAAATTATTCAAAATACAAAATTGCCTATACTACGCGCCCGGAAGTAATGCCGAGCTACTGTTGAGCCATGAAGGACATACGACTTCTATTAGGCAGTCCTTGTGGATAATTGCCTCAAGATAATGGATATGATCAAATGGGAACAACAGTCATCAAGAAAATATCCATTAGTTGACTTCCAAGCAGGTAGAAGTCTGCAATATCTAACACCAACAAGACTATACTCACAAAGCATTCACCACTCGCAGCAGATTGCTTATCGACTATAGGAGAGTTTGTTGTCTTGAACGAAAATTCACTCCGGTTGAGTAGAAGTTTCATATTACAAAACTTTTTAGGGACTGAGGCGGAAGAGCAAGCAGCACGCAACGAGCTCTGACCAACTAAGACTACTCATTATTTTTCAAGGGACATCTATCAAAACCTACCACTGCCTCAGACCCATCTTGGTAGTAGAAAGGCCTGGGGAATAGAACTCTAAGACCAATGACTCCAGTCCTAGGGGATAAAGGTAGACTCAAAAAGGTCAAAAAGTTTTTAGATGTATAAACATCAAGGTGTCTACTGAATTTATAGTGGTGGAAGGAAGGCAAATAGACTGCCATCAATGTGGAAGGCGAACGGACCACCATTAATAAGGAAGGCCAACGGACCACCATTTAAAAAGGAAGGTGAATTGCCATTAATGCAAAAGGCATTTGAAGTAACGGAGCATGCACCTGGAGCATAATGTTTCGTGGGCTAACTGCCATCCACAAGCCAACAGAAGACAGACAAGTGGTAGCTCCCACGCCGCATGTCCCTTTAGGTTTGCACATAAATGCACTTGACAAAAATTAACTGAGGAAGAGTTAGCCAAGCTCTGTCCCACGGGGATGGTTAAGTATACTTGGTAAAATTTTAGCAAAGTGTTAGCCGAGCTCTATGCAAGCTCCGAGCTCTATCCCATGGGTATTGTCCAAATATACTAAGCAAAATTTGGGGAGGAGTTAGACAAGCTCTATGCGAGTTTTGAGCTCTGTCCTACGAGGATGACTAAGTATATTTGGCAAAATTTTAGGGAAGTACTAGCCGAGCCGAGCTCTATGTGAGCTCCGAGCTCTATCCCACGGGTGTTGCCCAAATATACTTAGTAAAAATTAGGGAGGAGTTAGCCGAGCTCTATGCAAGCTCCAAGCTCTGTCCCACAAGAATGGCTAAGTATACTTGGCATTTTTTTAGGGAAGTGCTAGACGAGCTCTATGCGAGTTCTGAGCTCTGTCCCACGGGTGTTGCCCAAGTATACTTAGTAAAAATTTGGGGAGAAGTTAACCAAGCTCTATGCGTGCTCTGAGTTCTGTCCCACTAGGATGGCTAAGTATACTTGGCAAATTTTTAGGGAAGTACTAGCTGAGCTCTATGCGAGCTCCAAGCTCTATCCCACGGGGGTTGCCTATATATACTTAGTAAATATTTGGGAGGAGTTAGTCGAGCTCCATGCGAGCACCAAACTCTGTCCCAAGAGAAACGTGAAAATAAAAATTGCAACTACACTACTGACAACCAAGCAAGAAATGAATTGAGAAGTAAGAACAAGTGCGCAAATTATAAGCATATTTACAATAAAATGATAACTGTTCAAAAGTAAAAATATTGCATCAACGAGCTAGAGAAAGAAAAAACTATGCGAGTTTAAAGAAGCTTTACAACAATGGTTGTCCAAAAAACAAGAATATGACATTGTGGAGCAAAACTCAAAAAAGTGTCAAGCACACTACTCTTCCGGTGGGGTACTCCGGTTTACTTCACGGACGCCTTCTACTTTAGTCCCTTCAACATCTACTCTTCTACCCCCCTCAGCATCTTCACCTCTACCTCCACTGAGCTCGTTGCCCTGAGTTGTGCCGACCTCGACAGCAGCAACTCTTTCCTCATCTGCTGGCTGATTCATATATTCCTTTTCATTAAAGCCTGGTAGGATGAATGGCAAGTAAACCGCAAGTGGATCCGAGGGCTTGATTGGAGGGGCTGCAACATTCCAAGCTGGATGATCTGAAGGAGTTCCGAGCTCTTTAAGACAGGCGAGCCAAACTTCCTAAAAAATGCTTGGATGAAGCTCGACTACTTATTTCTCATAGGAGTCCCTAGCTTGATTGAAGCAACGATCAAAAACCTTCTGAAACATTTCCCCAGAAGCCACCTTCTTGAGCTTGTCTAACTCTTGTAGGGCCTGGTTCATTTGTGCAAGAGCGGCTTTGGACTCATTGCGGGCTTGAATGGCAATTAGCTCTATCGCGGCTAGATCAAGCCTGACTTGTTTCAACTCAGCCTCAGAAGAATGGGCCCTCTAGTTTTCCTTTTTCAAATTGAAAGAGTACTTCCTCATGCAGTAGGAGTTGGCCACGGCTCGTTGAAGGATTTGCAAAGTAAACAAACGCGAAAAATTACTAAGTGTTGAAAAAAGGGAAACAACTAAACTAACGAACGTACCTGACTGCCCTGCATGACCAGAAGATCTTTAAATTCTTCCGACTATTTTGAAAAAAGGTTAGCCACATCCTGAGGGAGCATGACAACATTCCTTAAGGTTAGACAGGTTTCATGGTACTTAGAGGAATTGGCGTTTGTGACTTGCCTTTTGAGCTCGACAACAACAAACTTCGGAGACCAGAGCTCGGGAACACCGATAACCCTAAGAGGGGCAGTCGAGTTTCCAACACCCTCCCCCTCTTCAGACTGGAAGGCTCTTCCGTAGGCTACTTCTCCTTTCGCTTACCGATGCGCTAGGACGATGGGACGGTCGACTGAGCCTCTGGCGGGCTCGGGGGGGCCAAAATCGGGTTGGGTTTTGGTTGTATGAGCTTGTCCTCCACGGCTTTGTTCTTTCAAGATTCCTTGGCTTGGGAACCATGTCAACTTCTTCTCCCGAGCTTGAACCCAAGCTACCTCCTTGGTTGAAAGAGTGCTTGATTAGATCCTTGGCAGCAGGAGTAACTTCTGAAAACTTGAGATTGTTCGCAGCTTCGGAGGCTGAGCTAAGCATAAGAATTGGCTTGGTTGCCGAAATCTGGGGCGGAAGAGCAATGATAGGGACTTGGTCTTCACCCTAATTGACCTCTTCCCCTTATTTGAGTTTGGTGTCTTCTTCCTTGTCACCAACTGTGCCCACTGCCCCCTCGCCTGCATTATCATTGTCGAGATCAAATGAGTTAGAAAA
>BRYF01000014.1:6552500-6555000 GCA_030159135.1 Actinidia polygama | reverse complement strand
CATCTTCATTAGGGCCCGACCTATCTATGAGAACGTTGTTAGGAATGTTCTGGTCAGCACGAAACTGAGCTAAGGTCGCATCGTCATGTACGAGCAGTTGAGCCTGATTCAACTCTATGTTTTGAAAACAGAAGCAAACGATGAGAGTGAGCTCAACTACAGAATAATGATAGACTTGAGCTGCGAAGCCTATAGGATAGAGTTAGCCAAGCTCCATGTAAACTCCGAACTCCGTCCATGGGTTTTGCCTAAAGGAAGAGTCAGTTGAGCTCAATGCAAGCCTCGAAGCTCGTCCTAGGGTATACTAAGTCGAACGTACCATCCAAATGTGGCTATATCAAACCATGTTACCACCCTGAGCTAACCCTAGTGGCAGACGTGTTTGAGGAAAGAACCCTAGCCCTCGGAATACAAAAATGGGTTAAAGGGCAACTCGAATCAGAATTCAAGAAGCTGTTGCCACCCGTTAATGGTGCACGGACGGATAATAGCCAAAATGCAACAGAAAGACATGCAAACCACCAACAGATTCAACGAAACAAAGATACACAAACCTAAAAAGGGGTGAGTAGAAAAAAGACAATCTAGACTTGTATGAGTAGACAAAAAAGGAAGATTGACCCAAGGAAGTTTAAGAAGAGCAATCGTCATCTGAGAACAAGAATCGATGTCAGAAATAGCGTTTGAAACAAGATCCGGCGTCGGAAATAACATTGGACATGAAAAATGTCATCGAAAATGGTAAAACGCAATAGTAACACACTTTCTCTTTATAGAAAGCTCTAAGGATAATGGTGTGAACAGTGACTGGAAGACGAACGAGCTTAAATAGGAAGTTAAAAAGGCGTAAAACTGCCCAAACACATCTTTAGGGCCCATCGTTTTGAGAGCTAACCATCATCCTTGAGCCAATAAGAAACAAGTATGTGGTAGCTCCCACATCACGCATCCATGCCAAACAGACCCCAGGGGTAGGTAGGAGAGCCTCGACATCAGGCTCAAATCGAGCTAGTAAGCCAATCAAGTCCCGACATGTGGCCATGATATGACAAAGTCAGGCTTTAGAAGGAAAACAAATACAGTTCGCATCACCTCGGTAAGCATTGACCCATCCAATACAAACTGAGGGACAATTGTAAGAGTATAAAATAGACAACTATAAGCTCGGGTCATACCAAGGCAGTAGCCACCTCAAGGTAACCATTACGAAGCGAGATAGGGTATGACGCTCACCTGAGCTTAGTCGAAACACTACCAAGCATTGATAATCATCCAAGACTAAAGGATCTATATAACAATCGAGTTGTCGCTATATAAGAAGCTTGGTAGACCACCAACTGTGCTGAGCGTTGGTCAAGACACAACGGTCGACAGCAACCCCGAGGTATGTCAGGGGACAGAGGATGACTTGCACAACAAAGTTATCTCTGACAACCCCCATACTTAGAACACGACATCTATGGTATGGAGACGTATTACCAACTAAGCCGCAGAGGAAGGACAAAGGATGACTTACACAACAAAGTTATCTCTGACAACCCCTATACTTGGAATATGACATCTACGATATGGAGATGTATTACCAACTAAGCCGCAGAGGAATGGTTGGGTCAGCTACCTACTTACTAATACGACAGTTGGCGCGTTGAGGTACAATCTGCTATCTAAATAAATACACACTTTCTCTCTTTACACTCTCTCGTCTTCTAACTTGATCGTCGGAGAGCCATTTTCCAAAAACAACTACGACGGCCAAACTCACTACTTCTGTGCTGCAGTTAGTACATTGATGGTTGACTGGTTAAAGCTACCTACACTGTCATAGAACTATTGCGAGTGTCTATCATCGATTTTCTTCCTCTCTTAAGATCAACACCCCATAGAGAGAAATTGCATAGGTTTACATTCGTATCACCTTGACCCAATATACACTGTTTGGAACCTATATCCACTTAAAAACTTAAGCCTTATAAGTGGTACATCATTAAATGTATATTAAAAACCAACTCTTTTTGTACTTATATGATGTGTGACTTATTCTTCTTTATCATACATGTCCTCAACAAAGTGAAAACTCAAGTGATTAGATTGCGTAATTGTAGTCTAAGCGCTGCTAAATTCACTTGAGTTGGCTCTAGATTAGGTTAATTAGGTATTTTTATCATATTTCGTACTAAAAGTCGTGTTTGAGTTTATTGAAGATAAATGATGACAAAAAGGAGGATTTAGAGCCGTGAAAGTGATCCAGAGTGCGAACTTGCATGTCGAAAGCCATGACCAGAATTTATCTTGGAAATTGTGAAAGTTTTTACCCGTAGCCCGGAATGAAAGATGTACCGTTGGAAAGATCTCACAAAGTTATATAAGTTCACATCTAACGAGCGTTGCGAGATTTGGAATCCAAAAGCTTCAAAATGGACTAAGAAGAGGAGGAGAAAAGTTAAAGAAAGTTCAAATTACACTGAGCGTTCGAATTCCAAAATGCAAAGGAATCAGCGTT
>BRYF01000014.1:6547500-6550000 GCA_030159135.1 Actinidia polygama | reverse complement strand
CCTCAAAATATTGGAAAGATTCAAGTTAGCTGATAGTGAATTGGTAGAAAATTCAAGAACCAGTCACTGGACGCAGGGAGCGTTCGAACGCCCAAGAACAGCGTTCGAACGGCCAAGCGTTCGAACGCCACTGGTAGAGCACTTTTGAGCGTTCGAACGCCAAGACCATTTTTAGGCAGAATTGGCCTTTTCCCTTAAGACTTAGTAAATTCAACCATAACATGTTAAACTCTTTAACTACCTTTTGAGAACTTAGGGTACATGTTTAAGATGGTTAGACCTAGAACGAAGGCAATTAAGTCAAGTCGAGGATTTTTATCAATTTGATTTGTAACACTAGCCTTATTGAACATAGTAATGACGTATTGTCCCTTATATATGTAGGAACGCCGAGCGTAGAACCTAACCAAGGAATCCCAGGTGAGTAACACGATGCTGTGAACAAAATTATGTATTTTCAAAACGTCTTCAAAGTATATTATGTATGTACAACCGTTTTCCATTCTTTCAATGCATCAAATGTATTTGTAATAATGTAAATGCCATGTCTTGCAAAAGTATGCAAATGTTTATGCTATGTATGAAAACCCATGGATGTTCGGTTTATACGAAAATAAGTATGTTCAAATTATATGCATGTGACACTCGGGGTCCCCACTGACGGGACTTAAACCAAGTCAGCCAGTCCTAAAAGGTAGATGAGAGGACGTGAAATAAAGTCATCTACAAAAGAGATATCTCGGCCAAAAGAGCCACCCGACCTATATGGTCATCATGTCATGCCGGGTTGTTACGTTTTTATGATATGCTATGTATGTTTATGAAAGCATGTGATGCCATGTTTATGAAAGTTAAATGTTCAAGGAATATATACGATGCTCACATTGCTTACGCTATGCTATGCTATGTACGATATGAAAATGATCCATGGTATTTTACGTTCATGCATTCGTTGTTATTCACTAAGCTTTGGCTTATGTTTTAGAAAAATAAATTTCAGGTAGTCAATCCGAGGAGCCGAAAGGAGGTTGAACAAGTCAGACTTAGTTTTGTAAGCCCGAGAGGCTTTATGTTGTATTGTGAGGGCGAGACCCTATGTTATGTATTTAGTCTATGTAAGTTTGAAGTTGATTTGGGATGTATGTAAATTGAAATACATAGGCACAACTCTGTACACTGTATGGACATACACACTTTATTATGTTTAGATGCTATGACGTTTCCGCGAAAAGAAAAATTATTAGCATTATAAATGCACATGCACAGGTAATCAACCGGAAGAAATGGTAAGTTGGCCTTGGTGGGTCAGCCGCCGGCCATCACGCGCCTTCAATCCGCATAGGCCGGGTTGCGGGGCGTGACAAGAGTGGTATCAGAGCCCAAGGTTGACACCTTAGAGTTAAGTTACGTTTATCAAAGTATTAGGTTTACACAGTATACAGAGCTATAGGTTTACCCCCTACGATAGAGTCATTCTAGATAGAAGTTTAGGATCGACGAGAATATATGACTATGTGTTGCATGTTATATTCTATGCTATCCCATGCTAAGATGTAATATAGAAATTGTTAAGAGACATGTCTAAATGGTTGATGTGATTGTAGAAGTTATGCCGCCTAGAAGAGGCCGAGGCCGCAGAGGGGCAGTAGACCCCGAAGATCGAGTAGATCGTATAGAGAGAATTTTAGAAGGACTCGTCCAAGTGATCCACGATGTCCACAATAACAATAACCACGATGACGCACCACAACAACCTGCAATGCAAATGCCAAGAGCTGGGGCGATACCACGTACCACGATTAAGCAGTTTCAGCAGTTAAGGCCCCCGAATTTCTATGGAACGCCCGATCCCATGGCCGCAGAGTCTTGGCTCTTGGGAACCGAGAGAGTGTTTGAAGTTCTACCATGCATGGAGGAACAGAAAGTAGTATTCGCCACGTTCACTTTTGAAGGAGCTGCTTTGGTATGGTGGCAATTGAAGAAGCCATTGGAGCCAATATGGCAATGGCCGAGGTTTTTAGAAGTATTCAATGAGGAGTATTTTTCTGAGATGGTACGAGATCAGAAAATTCAGGAATTCCTAAATTTGAAGCAAGGGAATACGACAGTAGTAGAATATAATGCTAAGTTTATGGAGTTGTCGCGATATGCCCAACATATAGTGTCGACAGAATCTCGCAAGGCGAGGAGGTTTGAAGCTGGATTACGATGGAACATCAAGAATAAGGTGGATATCTTGCGACTACCAACTCATCAGGAGGTTCTTCATGCAGCACAAATTGCTGAAGGATCTTTAAATGAGATGTCTCAATTCCGAGAAACTAGAAAGAAGAGGTTAGGAGGAAATATAAACATAGGACAAAGCTCAAAGCGACAGAGTTCAGGATCGTCGAATGGGAATTCGTCAAACCCGCAAAGGAGTACAGGGAGTCAAGGAAGTAACCGCTCAAATGAAGCACCAACTTGCACAACTTGTCAGAAGAAACATTGGGGAGAATGT
>BRYF01000014.1:6515000-6517500 GCA_030159135.1 Actinidia polygama | reverse complement strand
GTATGAAAAGTCCCATGATTGGTTATTTTCTGCCAATTCGTCAAAAAAATCTAGTGCTTCCTCAGGGCTTTTACGCATAAACTGGCCATTACACATCATGTTTATAAATTGTTGGGTTTGTGCTGAAATTCCTTCATAAAAGAAACTCAGAATCCGACCAGTATTGTAACCATGATGTGGTATGGCTGTTAGCAAGTCTTTGTATCGCTCCCAACATGCATAAAAAGACTCTCCTTCCTTTTCTTGAAAGTTGTAAATCAATTTTTTAAGGGAAGCAGTTTTGTTCATAGGAAAGAACTTTTTAAAAAATTCTTCTTGCATTGATCCCCATGAGGTAATAGAATTTGGTCTGAGAGAATTTAACCAAATTTTAGCTCGGTCCTTTAATGAAAAAGGAAAAAGCTTTAGTCGGGCTATGTCCTCTCTTCAAGGTCCGTCCACCATGGTCCCTACCATTTCCTCAAATTCTTTGACATGCAAGTATGGACTTTCACTTTCCATTCCGTGGAATGTGGGAAGCGAAGGTAACATGCCTGGTTTAATGGTGAATGTATGGGCATTAGCTGATAAAACTATACATGAGGGAGTTGAAGCTCTAGTTGGGTTTAAGTAATCTTGCATGTATCTGCCTTGAGGCACAAGAGCCTCATTAGGGATTTGAATTGGAAGAGGATTCACTTCTCCCGCTTCTTGTCCCTCCATGTTTTGAGGTGGGTTTTGATCCATCCTAATTAGTCTATTAGTTTTGTCTCTGAACCACAATGACATGCAAATTTAAAAATTCCCCTTTTCAAATAGACCTTATCCCCTGACTGATGGCTTTTGTAGCTGGTAGAAGAAAAAGAAAAAGATGAAGAAAAAGTGGTTAAGAAATAGTGTACTTATAACTTCTTGTGATTCCGGCACAAGTTTTAAACTTTCAAGCTGCGAAATTTCCCCGGCAACGGCGCCAAAAATGCTTAGCCCTCTTGGGTGTCTTAAAATGTCGTATGTTTTGTTTTTCAGCTCTTAAGCGTAAAAGCCTACCGGAGCAGCACTTTACTCAGAAGTCCGAGATCGAATCCACAGGAAAATTTGTTAGCACAGTTTATAAGTTGTAAATATAACTTTTGAAGAAAGAAAAGTTGTGAAAAGTTATTTGATTTGAAAAAAGTTTGTAAAGAAAGATTTTGCTTGTTTAAAATATAAAGAAATGGTATGATCTAAATACTTAGTTTTTATTCTTTCGTTAGATTTCCTAACTTCTCTCTCTTCTTCTGTACGCAATCAATTTCAAGGTATGATGAGTTTGATTGGAAAATTTGGCAATGAATTTATTTTGTGTCTAAAAATGTGTTTTAGAAATTGATAATAATTTTTATCAAATTTTAAACCCTTAGAATGCAATTGATCTAAGTCCTAAGTTATAACAAGGAATCTTGTATAACCTAATCTTAGATTTATACAATTCAAGTTTTAATCTTTGTTGTAAAATTGTTCAATTTTAAACAACTCTTTTAAATTTGTGAAATAAAAGAAAGAACTAGTTTGTCTACGATTGAATTAAAACTTTGTATTTAGATCAAACCAATTGCTTTTAGCCTACATATTTAATTGAAAATTTGACATGTTTTATTTTATATTTTTGATAATTAAACTGAAATTATAATATGTAGTTAAAAGCTTAAAGAAAATTAACTACTTGACAGATAAGTAAATTAAGCAGTAAAATCAACCGAGAGGGAGGTAGAACCGTCCCATCTGATTGTGTAAGCGATAATGTAAAACGATATTTAAAGTAGAAACTATAGTAATAATATTAACCTAGATTGGGGTATAACCGCCAAATCTGGTCATATAAGCGATAAAGTAAAAAGCGATAAAGTAAAGCAAAAATTATAGTAATAATATCAACCTAGATTGGGGTATAACCGCCAAATCTGGTTATATAAGTGATAAAGTAAAGCATAAATTAAACAGAAATTTCACTCAGAATAATTGAAATGACTTTTGTATATATCTCTCAAAAGACATTACAAGTGTTTGAATTTTTACTAGACTAATCTAATTTAATCAAGCATTTGAATTAAAACTAGACAGAGAGAGAGAGAGAGAGAGCTTTTAAAATAAAAACTAACTTAATAACATAAAATCTCACTACTCAAACTTAAGAGTCCTCTTCACCTATTTATAGAGAAATTCTAAGATATATATATATATATGTACACACGCACACACACGTAAAGAGAGAGAGGGAGTCGGTTGAGAGGGAGAGGGAAGAGAGCACGTGAGAGAGGGGAGCCATTTTGTTTGACTTTTCTTTGCCTTGGTTCATTGGCCACATGGGCTCATCATTACATTTCATTATAACTTGAATAGTATTTCTCATGGTTTTGTCAGAAGCTTTCTGAACTTGGAGAGATTCTCAGCACTTTGGGCAATGGCTACTGTCTTCGCTCGACCAGTCGAGGATTTCGATGGACCGGTTGAATTAGAACAAAATGTTTGTTCTTTGTTTGAT
>BRYF01000014.1:6507500-6510000 GCA_030159135.1 Actinidia polygama | reverse complement strand
GGCATCGGAGAAGCCCCTATTGTTTCCTTGACCCACCCGAGCCATACTCACCAATCCTCTTCCCAGACTTTCTTGAGGAGTATGCCAACCTTCTAGCATAAAAGGATGAAGCTAAAGATGGCGGGACCAAGGTGAAATATGTCGGGGCAACAAAGGTGCCGGGATAGAAGCAAGAGCATCCCGAGCAATGAGTGACCTTCTAGACACCCCCTTGAGCCATGAAGTGCTTTGCTGCATTGTGAGGGGTTGATCATTTGTAAGTATTTTGAACTTTGTAAATATTTCCTTTGAAGAATGAAAATTTGTGTATATTTGCTTTCCATTCCCAACTCGGTTTGCTTCTATTTCTTCCTTAGCATATTTATGTCTCTTTTGCATGTTGATTACATTAGGACATCTTGAGATCGGTAACTCAGGTAGTTTTAGAATGCCTTAGCATATATCTGCTTTCATTCTGCATTATCTTGTGAATATTTAAGACAATCATGAGCTCGGTGCTCAGGTTGTTTGAAGACCAATTCTGGCACATGCCTTAGCAAAAATCTATTATTTGCATGCCGTAGCATAGAGATTGCTTTCTAGACTTGTTTTATGAATGATCTGCATACTTTTGAGATTGGCGCTCAGGCATCTCGATAAGCAAGCTCCACCCAAGCTTTAGCAAAAATTTGCTATTTTCATGTCATAGAGTATATGTTATTTTTCTTCAAACTTGTTTTATGCATGTTTAGGACATCTCAAGCTCATCCTTGACCAATTTGGCGAATAGTCTCGCGCTTATTTTAGGACATCCCAAGCTCATGCTTGAGTAGGTTGACGAATAGTCTCGAGCTAGCTTTAGGACACGCCAAGCTCATGCTTAGGCAGTTCGGCGAATAGTCTTGCGCTTGCGTTAGGACCTTTTGAGATCGGTGCTCAAGCAAATGAGGGTCGCATCTCGATAGAAATGCAGATTTATACTTAGAAAAATTTTGTACTAAGAAAACTTTTCGAAAGTAAGGTTTTGGCATCAAAGTATGGAACTTCTTAAAACCGAGTTATACACATTTAGAAACTTGTAAATCAAACTGTGTAACCAAAGTAGTTACAACCCTTTTTCTGAGTAAGTGCAAAAAATAAAGAAATTTGACAAACATTTGCAATCCTTCTGAAAACAAAGCAATTTGATATAAAAAATGTATAGTTTTTTTCATAAATGAGTTTGGTACATAGAAGTTACACTTTAATGATAGTATTTTCTCAAGTTATTGGAGTTCTAAGGTATCGGGACTTGCTTGCCATCTGGGTCCTCAAAATGATAAGCACCTTTACCGGCAAACTTAGTTATCTTGTATGGATCTTGCCAATTGGGATCGAGCTTCCCATTTGTTGGGTCCTTGGTTTTCCAACAACTTTTCTCAACACGAGGTCTACGATTGAGAATTCTCTACGTTGGACCTTCTAGTTGTATGTCTTGGCTAGCTGTTTCTGGTAGTTTGCCATCTGTATTAACGCATTTTCCCTTCGTTGGTCAACGAGATCGAGGTCCCGAGCTAAGATCTCCACATTGTGACTGTCATCGTATACAAACTGACGTTCATTATTGTTTTGTTGGTTGCTTCATCCTGCCCGTTGCATTGTGGGTAGCTCGACGTTGAGTTGTAGAATTCAATCTTGAGCTCAACCAACATCTTTTTGACTTTTTTGGACTATGAACTACGTCCCATTGTCTGATACAAATGCTATGGGGATGTTGAGTCTTAATAGAATATTTTTGCATATGAATTTGATTACATCCACTTCTCTGATCTGGGCTAGTAGTTTGGCTTTCACCCATTTAATGAAGTAATCCATGGTTGCCAGCAAAATTCTTATTTCACAAAGCTCGAGGCAAGACCCCCACGATGTCCATTCCCAATTGAGCAAAGGGCCATGGACTAGTGAGTAAGGTCAAGTCTCTAGCTGACTCGTAAATGAGGGCAGAAAAGAGCTGACACTTGCACATTTGTGAACATACATTTGGTTGTGTTTTGGCATGTAAGACCACCAATACCCTTGAGTTAGGGCTCGTTGGGCCAGTGATCTACCCCTAGAGTGCAGTCCTCAAATTTCTTCTTGAATCTTGAACAGCACGTTTTCGACCAAGCTTGGGTGAACGCCCAACAAGTAGGGACCTGAGTAAGATTTTTTGTTCATGTCTCCTATGGGGGAGATCCAGAACCGTGCTGCCTTAACTCAAAGCTTGTGCACTTCCCTTTTGGCTTATGGTAGTTTTTCATGGACTAAAAATTCTATGATCAAGTCCATTCAGCTCAGTCTTAGTTTAGTGTTGCTTAAGACATATTCTTGATGGGTTTTATGAATGGAAACTGAGATCAAATCAACTGTGATGGTCTGTTTAGTTTCTCCTTCAAATACAAATGCCAATCCTGCCAGTGCATTTGCATGAGAGTTTAAATACCTCCCCACTTGCTCGATCTTTATTACTCTGAATTCAGAGGAGGATCTTCGCGATTACTAA
>BRYF01000014.1:6430000-6437500 GCA_030159135.1 Actinidia polygama | reverse complement strand
GGAAGAAGAAATAATTTCTAACGAGTGGTAGTTTTAAAAAATATTATCTAATACATAAAAAATCTTATCTATTTATATATTTACAAGTATAAGCTTCTCCATATATTTGATAATTATCTCATTTCCTTTCCGCTGCATCCTTTCCATGTCCTAAAAATAAATATATAAAAAATCCTAATTACTCACAAAAAAATATATTATAATACATGAAAAGTAATTAGATATATCACTGAAAGTGTTTTAAAATATATAAAATATATATATAAATATTCGTAAAAGTAAAAGGTATGCACTAACTAGCCATTGCATGCCCACTTAAATAAATATATAAAAGAAAAAGATTACTCTACAGTATTGAAAAATGACCGCCATATAATTAATTATCTAAGAATTTGGAAATATTTTAATTTCTAATACAAGGGATTCATTTAAATATTAAAAAAGCTTAGGCAGCAGCTTGTACCTTTGCCAGACAACATAAATTAAGTGGGTCTAGTGGGGTAGAGTTTGGGCACCGCTCTTTTCAGGGGAACCATCATAATCATGGTGCCTAATCGATATTATAAATCGCAACTTATTTTCAATATCAAATCTATCTCTAGTTATTTACGGTTGAAATCCATTTACGTTAATTCAACGGCTGAAATCCATTTACGTTAATCCAACGGCTGAAATTTCACTTGAGATTGTGTTTTTCCTTCTCAAAACTATCACTTTCTTTTTCTCAAAAGTGTGGGACTCATATAGATTCTTCTCTAATGGATAAAAAAACCTTGTAAGATAGACATATGTTTTACCTATTGGATCATTTTTTTAGTGGGACTTACAATAACAAATTAAAACACACATTTTTTTATTTTTTATTTTTTTTGTATCTAATAATTTTTTTTACTATTTCATCAATTTTTAATATTATTTTAAATTTTTAATTATTTTGACGATAAGAATTTAAAATATAAAAAAATTATTTAATTTGGAGATTAAAATATTTTTTTTATTTTTAGTGAACTTTCTCTTAAATTAGATAATTTTTTATATTTTTAAATTATTTTCTTCAAGAAAAATCAAATAAATACAAAATATTAATTACGAAGTGCCCGTGCAATTACTAATATTTAATAATTTATCGCTCGGATGAGAATTTTCTTTTTTGCATTGATGAATAAAAAATTCGTGGGAGGTGGGATCCAGATCATAATGCGAATTATAAGGAATGAATCCCCATAATTCCCACGAAACGACTTAGTGCTGTACACGAATTAGACTCGCAACGAACATGATTACATATTTACCCTTTTCAGTGAGGGGACAACTTCTTTCCAATCTATTTTCGGACTAAATAATATAGTTTAAGCATTTTGGTTATTATTTTTGGCTCATTTTGATAGTTTAAATCGTTTGCACATCTCATCGAATAGTTTAATAATTTAAAAAATCACTTTCATCGGTTATAAATTATTAGTTGATCAATATCAATCTAATATATGAGTATAATCTTATGTGTAATACTCATGTATTAAATTATAAAACTGTACTTAATGGATAATGATTTGTATTTAATCAACATAATTTTTTATAATATTGATCTTCACGACATAATTTACAATATCAATTATTTAAATTATCAAAATAAACTCAAAATACTTAAACTGGACCAGGTGCAACCTAAAAATTAAAAAATTGGACTGCAATAAGCTGTCTTTTATGAACCCATCATTGACACTTTCTTAGGATATAATTGGACTTTGAATTCTTAATACAGAACGAATTTGTGTGCTATATTCCTAAAAAAATGCTACAATATACATATATCATTTATACTCATTGGGTAACTGAGATTGTACTGCGTCATATTTTCATCGGTCGAAATGATTATTTTGTTTGTCAACTAAATTAAAATATAATTTAACCACAAATTCTCTTAAAATTAATTTTTGATTCATAACATATCGACAATTTTTCATAAAACGTATGATTATAAAATTTATTGTTCATACCAATAAAATTCATAATAAAATATCTCACAATAATGATTATAAAAGTTCATAACAAAATTAATACAATTCATAACCAGGATCTCACTTTAATTGGTAGATTCAATGACAATTAATGATTTGAAGTGACGAAATCATTATTTGAAGTCACGCTAATTTATAACAATTTTCATAACTATTTATAACCAAACCAAAATAATTCATAACCAAACAAATAAAATTAATAAAAGTAAACTTTAATTGTGGGCTCCACGACAATTAATGTTTTAAAGTGAATAAATTATTGTTTGAAAACACACTAATTCATGGTCATAATCATTCATGACCAAATAAAAATAATTCATAATCAAACCAATAAAATTTACAAAAGTAAACTTTAATTGGTGGTTCAACGGCAATTATACTTTAAAGTGACTAAATCATTTCTATGAATATATCCATAAAAATTCACAAAAGTACTATAAAGAATTCATAAAAGAACAATAATTTTTCATAAAATTACTAAACAAACCAATAGAATTCATAATATATTTATTCATAACAAAATATCTCGTAATAATAGCCACAAAATCGTAGCAAAGCCAATACGATTCATAATCAAACCAATACAATTCATAAAAGTAAGTTTAACTAACTATTTAAGTTACCATCAAAACAAACTAAGAAAAAAAAAAGTGAATTGAAAAGGTTAAGGACCAGTTTGGCCTAATTTTCTTTTCATAATTTTTAGCTATTTTGATTTTTTATTTTATTTTCTAGTGATTTTTTTTTCGATTGATCATAATTTTATACTTTTTTAGTTCTTCTTGATGAGAGGAATTTGAGAATGTAATTTCTTTTTGTCTTTAGTTGATTTTTTCTTTTCAAATTTGAGCACAATTTTATATTTTCAAATTTCTTTCGTCAATATGAAGCGAAAAAAAATATAAAATTTTAATCAAACAGTTAAAAAAATTCACTAAAGACGATAAAACTCGAACACTAAAACCAGGCCAAAACCATCTAAAGTTTTTCTTTTTTCTTTTTTGCCAGGTTAGATAAATGAAAATAAATAAATAATTGTCAAAATAATTATTTTTTGTTTGATTACCCACAATGTCTATATTTATAGATAGATAATTAAATTTCCACAATGTAAACATTATTTTTTAAAATGTTAAATTGTTCAATTTAACGTATTTTTTAATGATACTTGTAGATGATCTCCTACTAATTGACAAGAAAAATAACTTACATGAATGATATGACTATATTTATTGTAAGCATCTATCGCAAAGTGGATTCGTGGGGTAAGATTAATGTGGGAATTGAATCCATGATAGAGGGCATCATTGTGCTTCTTTTGTAGATAAAAATTTGTTGAATCCTTGTTTGCGAATAATCAAAAGATAAAAAAGAGAAGGGTTACTTCAACAACGAACTTTGTTGGGGATACAAAGAAAGATTTGATTCCTACTTTCAATCCTTTTCACATTAAGCAACTACTTTGACCCTTTCGTCCAATAAAACCATAGAAATAAATAAATAAATTTTGTACACTATTTCATTTTAAATCAACAAGAAAAAAAAGCTGTATAGTTTGAAGTTAATTAAGAATACAAGTACACTTAGTTATCAAGGGTAAATTCACCCCGGATCTTTTACAATTACAAGGACTTCTCCGAGGTTTCTGAAATAATGTGAAGCTCATCTGGTAGACTTATTAGAATAACAACTAATAACTGACCTTGAATTGTTCTATAAAAAGATGCAAAGTAATAATGCGCTTGGTACTTTATAGGTGATTTTCATTTATTTTTTTTTTGTGCTAGTTCATTGAATATAGATTTTTTTTTGTGTGTGAATTTATGAAATTCTTTTTGATATAATTGTTGGATTTCGAAGATGTTTCTTCGATTTTATTTCAATTGAAAATACCCAAAATTTGGGAGGGTGGTGGTGCACGATGCTTGTGGTGATGTTGGGACGAGCCAATGGATAGTAAGGGTCAGTGGTGGTCAATGGAACTTGGGGTTGGTTTCTATGAGCGTTTTCAACCGCTTTCAAGATAGTGGTGCACTAGGTGGTGGTGGGAGGATGGATCTGGATGTTGGATGGTGATAAAAAAATTGATTTTTTTTTAAATTGTATTTAAATTTGGAAGATTAATGTCATTCTTGTTCTTTATGCTTGGTATCAATGCCTCTACACATTTTCGAAAGGGTAAATTTTGATAAATTAATAACAAACTTTCTAGCTTATGTCGATAAATTCCATAAATCTAAGTGTAATGGTCAACTACCGAAAAAGGAATTAGGAATTGATATGTGAAGCAGGATTGAGGTTACTGTTGTTTCGGAACTTAACTGGAGGTTCCTGTAATTGTCAAATACCTAAAGTAGATCACGAGGGCATGGAATATTTGGAAATAATAGCTTCAAATTAAGAAGACTCTAATTTAATACCTCAGCAATGAGATACTTGAGCAAAACGAATAGAAATACTAGACCACGTGATTATAGACACACACACACACAAAAAAAGGTGGGCTTGTATATGCTAAAATTACTTTGGTAACAAAATGGTTCCACCTCCTGAGACATTTTCGGAGCCCCAATATCAATGTTTAATTTTTTATTTCTTTGGGTACATTAATGTAATTATGAACTTCTTTGCAGTTGCAGTGTAATTTCTTGGAAACATGACTTGAGAAACTCAGTTTTAATAGTTGAATTGTGAAGAGAAAATGGCATGACTGGGTGATAGTAATACAACATTGATCCAGTTCTCAAATTTGGATTAAAAAAAAATTCCGAATTCAAAATGAATAACTTAAATTCACTGGAGTGTGTGAGGTCAAATAACTACGTAAATTTGTACCATTTATTTTTAAATTCAAATAATATTTCTTGATCTAAAATTCGGGACTATACAGTTTTTCGATAGCAATTAATATTTATGAATTAGTGGTGTTGGCATGGGATATGGACAGGGAAAAGGACATACCACTGTCATTTGTTATATGCAATTTTTGTCCAAAACCCAACACAATTTTGTGCCAAATTAGGTTAATACTATATAGAGTTTATGGAATTAATGGCTAACTTTAAGCTTAAAAAATTGACAACTTACCCCTTCCCAAGTGTTAGGGACTCAAATTTCTTCTCATCACTCCAAAAGAAATCATAAAAATGTCGAATCAACTTCGTCTATTCATTTTATCCATCGAATTTGTCGATTCCAATTGGATTATATGATATTTTTTTTACTTTTACTAGTAAAAAAATCAGATATTATGATTATAAGTGCAATGGCATGCCCTTTTATGTCCTATTCTTGCACTGATGCAAATGTTTCTTTTGATTCTTTTCCTCCCAAATTAGTACCAATTTTTATGAGTATAAATTAGCTTTGGTATCTTCATAGAATCTTCTGAATTCTTTCCCATTACTTTGGGGTTCTTTAAAACATCCTTTCTCATTGGGCCTTTTTAAAGTTACATGAGAGCGAGAGGGGTTGACCTCTAATTGTGCCCTAATTTTGTGACATAGACAAATGCATGATTGGTGAGACTAGTGATGTTGAGTGAAAGCCCCATGTGGACACTAAACTTGTTTGAGCTTCTGTTTTTGGATTACGCCCCATTACTGGCGTCTCACGCTAGCCGTGCCCTCAGCCTACACGTGAAAGGTAAATCGCGGATGTACGGTTCAGCAGCCAAGGTCAGTGTGCATGCCACTAACGAACACCAAGGCCCTCCCCTAGAAGGAAACATTTCTGCTTCCCCTAGGAATTGAACCCACGTTGATTCTAGACAGCATATATGAAGCACACCTCCTTAACCACTGAACCATTTGTCCCGGGGCAACTTGTTTGAGCTTCTTGGCTGCCCTAAACCTTGCACATATGAGGCATCCCCACAAACTAAGTTTTTAGGATAAATTTTACTGTTGATTCTTGTAGTTTTGGCTAAGTTTTACTTTAATCTCTGTAGTTCTAATTTGAACAATTAAAACTTTATAATTTCCAATCAGTTGCAATGTGATTCCTCCATCAAAATATGTTAAAAATGCTAATGTAAATTATATATTTTTTTTGTATTTTTTAATATTCTATAAGGTTCTAATTGTTCAAATTGAAACCAAAGTGAAACTTTTCCTAAACTACATGAACCAATGGTGAAATTTACACAAGGTTTTTATAATTAGGTTCTCCTATGTGTCCACCTAGGTTTTAGTGTCTCTCATGTAGGGGGAACCCTACAAAACAATTAAAGAAAAAGAAAATGGGATTAGGTTATCTCATCGTGGTACCTAGGAAACAATAACGAAAGAAAATGAGCACTTGAGGTTCAATTTCTTGTTAGTACAACATGGGCCATTAGAGATCAGTATAATGTTGCAATGGATTGGACCCACTCTCACTTCATTTGAGTCCATGTAAGCAAATTTGTCTGCTATGTTCATTTAATTTAACTTAAGAAAGGCACTAAAAGACACCAACCAATGTCATCCAATTAGGGAACTATATATTTCTTAATTTCTTTCTTTATACTATATTTGTTGTTATATATTCACATATATTTCTATTTTTGTGATGGTCTGAGTGAGGGTTGAATCCATACTCACGTTTTGACTTTTCTTATTAGACTCCAATTGATTTTCAATAAGATGGTCAAATATCTAATCCAACAAAATCAAATACAAGAAAAATTACATGAAAGTGCAAAATTTTGGATACCGGAGAGAGTCCGGGATCTTCAAAATCTTGATAAAGCCCTCTATACACCAGATCGATCTATACACCATCCTGAAATAATAAATAAAAATAATTTGTCCCCTGTTGAGAATTAGAATTAACGATTAGAAGAGAAAGCCTTTGCCATGAATTGATTACCTTAAAAGGTGTATTGGAATTATTAAATTGAAGATAAAATTCTATGTACGACACACGCACACACAAAAAAAACTAATTCGTAATATTGGAAGTTTGGATATGATCATGTTGTATCGTTCATCCATATGAGGGTAGTTGAGTGGGATTTTGGTCCCCTACCTACACAAATCATGACCTAATTTTGACACTTCCTAAACCATTGGATCAAAATTTTCAGATTAAAGAATCATGACATCCATCCGCTGGATCTCCAATTTTCTCATAAAACCTTTTAAATTATTTTTTAGCAAATAAGACCCAACTCGTGTCCGCTTTTCATAATTTCATCACAAAATCATTCATGGTGGGCCTAACTTCTCTTTGTTTATATCATGGGTTATTATTATACATAGCTAAGTCGCTTTTCTTTCGAATAATGATATTCTAACAAACTGTTTATAAAGAACTTCTAATGAGAATAATAGGGCATGGGTAATTTTAATAAAATATTATTATTATTTTCCATTTTTTTATAGGAAATAATAAAATTGTTCTTCTCTCTAACAACTTCAGTTTTTATATATGTTAATAATTAACACTTTCACATGTTATCATATTATCTACCTAACTAAAATATGATAAATTACAAAAA
>BRYF01000014.1:6422500-6425000 GCA_030159135.1 Actinidia polygama | reverse complement strand
TTAAATGAGTTTAAGCCTTCTATCAAGGACCCTATTGCAATTATTCTTATTTAAAATTAATAGGATAAATTAAAAAAATGATCCCTATAGTTTTTTTCATTTGCAATTTTGATCTCTGTATTTTTAAATATCTCAATTTTAACCCTATATTTTATTTTTTAACAAAATCTATCTTATTGGTAGCATAAGTTAGTTTTATGAATGGATTTTCAGTACAGATCGACATGTGAAATCATTTGATGGCTATTCCCAGTGAGATTAAACGAATTATAATGGAGTTTGGGGGATTTACAATGAGAATTAGATGGGACTGGGAAGAGAATGTCGATTTTGTCCCTCAAATCGTACATGGTACACAAGTGTGAAAATTTATCCAAAAACATAACAGCAGTTACGAATTAGACTGATTTCGTGAGAACATCAAAATATAAAGTTAAATTCAGAGAATTTGAAAATATCATGAATGAATAAAAATATAGGGACTATTTTTCCAATTTATTCAAATTAATAAATTGATAATAAAAATATAATTAATCCGTTCCACATGCTGTTGTTTTTACTTTTCTCTTTGAGTTTTAGCTCGTTGGATATTACTTATAAGTCAAATTTAATATTATATCTATTTCGAATATTCACTTAAAATAAGATAAAAATTGCGGAAAAATTAAACCTTAAAATAAGCTATAAATCTATTTGGTGTAGTATGGGCTCTTTTTTTTCTTATTGTTTGCAATTAAAAAAGAGAAAAAAAACATATGGAAGCTTGAAATAGTCTATTTGCAAATAAAATATGACCTAAACCTACTAACAGACACTACCACTCAACTTTTGTTAATCAAGTAATCTATTTAGATAAGCTTAGCATGTAAATGGTACCCAACGGGGCCGTAATTAAGCTTTGACTTCAAACATTGTGAGAAAGTCTATGGTTTATTTACGCAACTAGCTAGAATAATTTGTAAATAACATCACACGCGTTTATAAAATAATTCGTAATTAATATTATACACTTTTGGAATTAGGAACAATAGTTTGTAACATTTTTATATGTACCGTGCCATACACAACCATTTATAATTAGCTAGAATACTACGTAACTAACACCACAAAAAGTCATGACAAAAAACTACAAAAATACATAACAAATCACACCACAAAAATGCGTAACATGCACAAATGAATCAAGAAATTCATAACGAATCACAAAAGTAAAAAACTCCAGTTTCCTACGGTACACATCTATTCATGACTTCACCACAAAAAATATAATTTTTTTATTCAAATTTAAAAAAAAATCACTAAAGACAACAAATTTTGCTTAACTGAATTGTATTTCTTTAGAAAGCTTTTTTTTATATAAGATAAAAAAATTTAACATTTTCAAAATTCTTTTGTCAGGAAGAACTGAAAATATATTTAGAGTTTTAATCAAACGATTAAAAACAAATTTCATTGAAAAAAAAATTCAAAAACTAAAACAACTAAATTACTTAAAAGAGAAGAAGCCCAAACTGGGCGTTAGGATTCATCGAATTGGATTTTTCAATTGATGATAATCTGCTTCAATACACATCAATCCTTGTCAGAACTTTTAAAACGTGAAAATTAAGTTTCTTACTTCATGCAAGTGCCTCTAATCCTAAGACATTAAAAATCTAATTGTTTGAAAACAATGTTATAAATTCTTGAACAATGAATAAAAAAGAGAAAGGATAATGATTTTTACATTGGGTAATTGGTCAAAAATTCATCAGATTAGTTTCATTTGAGTAAAAATAACTTAAAAGATGTTTGGGGTCAAATTTTTTTCTCAGAGACATAAATGGCATCAAATAATATTCAGAAACTTTAGTTTTAAGTATTTTTAAGTTATTTTTATACTCAAATAAAACTATTTTGAGATTTTTTGATCAATTTTCTCTTTTAACACTCATTTTTTCTTTAATTAAACTCACTTTTTTGTCTTTATTAGAAAAAAATTATCCAAATACCCATTATACTCAAAATTTTTTATTACATAAAAGAATATTTAGGTAAATTCATTTTAATTAAGACAAAAAAAATAAATACAATTAAAGGAAAGGGGGTGTAAAAATCAAAGAAACAGTAGACTAATTAATTTGTAAACTTATATACGTCTTTTTCAGAATACCGCCAATTACAAGAAGCATAAATATTATTATTACAACATCATCAAAAGCATCGATTTGTGTTCAATGACGAGTAATAACCATGATAATGCCCCAAAATTCGAGTCGTAATTGGTTTAGGAAACTTTCCAAGCGTTCAAACTCCCTGTTTTGCCTTTGGACCAGCATTCAAATGCTCAGTGCATTTTTCAATCTTTTCTTGTTGGCGTTTGAACGCCTTTTTTCTTCTTTAGTTTTGCGTTCGAACGATAAGACATAACACCAATTCTCAGCTCTCGCATGTTTTGAACTGTAGGCAAGAGGGTTCGAACGCTAAGGCAAAAATTCAACTTTCAGCCCTCGCATGTTTC
>BRYF01000014.1:6402500-6405000 GCA_030159135.1 Actinidia polygama | reverse complement strand
GGGAGCACATTATTATGAATTTCGTCGTCGGATTACCGAACTTTCCACAGGGCTGTAACGCCATTTGAGTCATTGTGAATCACCTCACTAAGTCGGCACACCTCTTACCCATAAAGACTACGTGTTCTTGATCGGTAAAAATTTCGGTAACAAACGTGGTGAGTGTAAGACTTCCAGTTTTATTTGTGCTATCGATCTTATGTGACTTGCCATATTACTAATAGATCATGGAAAAGGTCTACAAGATATTTACAAACACAGGATTAATCTAAGCACAAAAAGAGATGTAATCATAGTTTTTATCAAAATTTCGTTGATGAATATTTCGGTTTTTGGGAAGAGATCGACCAAAAACAAAAACACATTTGTAATGACTTTTATAAGATGCTTGAGTGATATTTACGATTTCACAACTGCTCGAAAACAACTGATCGTAAAGCCGTATTAGCAAGGCAAGCATGTTTTGGGAGTCCTCTACATCAGTGATATTTCCATAAATTTTTTAGTTTTAAAAGGTATTTTGTAAATATTGAAGTTCAAAAAGATTTAGAATGGTTTTTCAATTGATTAATCTTATTATTTGTTTGTTAAATTGAATTATCTTAAACTATGATTGTTACTGAAACAATTGATCGTAAACCCATGCTAGCAAGAGAAGCAATAATTAGGAGTACTCTGTATCAATGATATTCTCTTAAATTTTGTAGTTCAAATTTTTTTTTTGGTAAATTATTGTCACATCTCACGTCGAGTATACATAGAGATTTTATATGGTATATATGAAACCCTAACCTACTACCAAGTAATTTCAACCATATGTTTTTGGGCAATGTGGTTAGGCCATTAAAATTATTGGGTTAGTAAGTAGGTTGTTACAATTCTGAAAACAAGTACATACCCAATAGGTAAAGCAGTACATTGACTGGTACGGAATTGACAACTTTGTTAATTGCTTAAAGTGAGAAAACAATGGAGAGAAAATATTATTACAATATGAATCTAAACTATTTATTTTGAGTTACAAAATTTTTTGATCCAAATTCTAGTACTACAGAATTTCTTAAAAAGAAAACATCATTACAATGACGTGGCAATGATAATTTAGAAGTGTAACACCCTGTATCCGTAAATCCCATTAATTACGTATATTATAACATGTATAATAATTAGAGGGAGTAATATAAGTTTAAGGGTCCAAAAAGAACCAATTTAGGTTAGCCAATATTCAAAAACCCTAAACTTATAAATTTTGCCCAGGATCCTTCTTAGCGTTCGAACGCCAGGATGAGCGTTCAAACGGTCGAGCATTTTGCCTAGGCATTCGAACGCCCATTGACAGCACATTTGGAGCGTTCTAACGGTAAGGCCAAAAACTCATATTTCAAGTCTAGCATGTTTCGAACTATAAGCAAGAGGGTTCGAACGCCATAGCCCAAAATCCTTCTAAGCGTTCGAACGCTAAAAAGGAGCGTTCGAATGCCCATAGTAGAAACTGAAAGATGAAAAAGGGAACACAAAATTAAAATGGGAAAAAACTGCATGAGATCATTTCCCAACTCAGCCTTTATAACCACACATATATACACACTTACTCTTCACTTCCAATACACACACACACGCATACGAAGAGGGGGAGAGAAAAGAGAAGAGAGAGAGAAGAAAGGAGAGGAAGAAGAGAGAGAGAGAGAGGTTGGAGCTTGGGGGGAGCTCAACTCAAGCTAGGAAGTCATTTTTAGGAGCTCAAAGAAGCATTGGAAAAAGTATAAACACATAATCCATGTATTTACACATATATGTATACTTAGATTTTTAGTCTATTTTAAACTTATCTACTAAGTTAGGCTTCAAATTAAAGGCCCATTTTGAGGTATGATGGTGTCCTTGAGTGATATATTGTACCCTCAAAATATTAGAAAGATTCAAGTTAGTTGATTGTGATTTGGTGAAAATTAATAAGATCAGCTACTGTTCATGTCACTGAATGCAGGGAGCGTTCGAACGCCCAAGAACAACGTTCGAACAGTTTAGCATTCGAACGCCCAGAACCAGCGTTCGAACGCCAAGACCATTTTTAGGCAAATTTGACATTTTCCCTTAAGACTTAGTAAATTCAACCATAGTATGTTAAGCCCTTTTAACTACCTTTTGAGAACTTAGGGTACATATTCAAGATGGTTAGACCTAGAACGAAGGCAATTAAGTCAATTCGAGGAATTTTATCAATTTGATTTGTAACACTAGCCTTATTGAACATAGTAATGACGTATTGCCCCTTATATGTGTATGAACGCAAAGTCTAACACTTAACCCATGAGATCCAGGTGAGTAACACGATGCTATGAACAAAATTATGTATTTTCATAACGTTTTCAAAGTATATTATGTATGTACAAATGTTTTTCATGCTTTCAATGCATCAACATTATTTTAAATACAAATGCCATGTCTTCAAATGCTATGATATGTTCTTATGATATGAATGAAAACCCATGGATGGTTG
>BRYF01000014.1:6387500-6397500 GCA_030159135.1 Actinidia polygama | reverse complement strand
CACGCAGTATTGAAACCAGGAACTTAGGATGACAACTTAAGTCAACCTATCTTAACTTAGGTTATCCCCAAATCTTTCTGATCAAACTTAGGTCGACCTAACTTCAAACTTAGGTCTACCTAACTTCAACTTAGGACGACCTAACTTTACTTTAGGATGTCAGCAAAACCTTCTGATCAAACTTAGGTCGACCTAACTTCAAACTTAGGTTGTCAACTTAGGACGACCTAACTTTACTTTAGGATGTCAGCACATATTTTTGATCAAACTTAGGTTGTCAACTTAGGACGACCTAACCTCACCTTAGGTTGTCAACTTCGGTTGACCTAATCTGTGACATTTGCTGTTGAATTGAACTTGTAAATTTGAAAATGGTTTTGAGAATGACACGCTAGGATATACCGGAATAAGATGGCTTAGATTAAACCGAGGTTAAAAGTCCTGGATGGCAACTACGTGACGGTAGGGAATGCCTCCCCTTCGGTGAAAGTCCGAAAAGTTGGTTGTTAAAGTCCTAGATGGCAACTACGTGATGGTAGGGAATGCCTCCCCTTCGGTGAAAGTCCGGAAAGTTGGCGGCTAAAGTCCTTGATGGCAATGGTATACACGGAAGGCATGTCAAGGCCTACGGTGAAAGTCCGGGAAGTTGACAAACGGTAGGGATATTAAGGCTTACAATGGAAGCTTAGGAGTGGTTCGGATATTGTCTCATATGCTTGGGCATAATGAGGTCGGTTTATGTACTAGCCTAGGTGTGTCATTCGGAAGGATTGGATAAATACTTTTTGAGAAAAAGTTTGTGAAATTATGAATTTGAGAAATCATGAATCAAAAAAGAGTATTTTTATATGAATAGAAGGATAACTCATTGCATTATGTTTGCATCATATACATATGTATAATGATTTTTGGCTTGAGGCATCAAGCCCATTATTAAATCTTTTCACGGTAACTCACCTTTACTATAAAATAAATTTCAGGTACCGAGGTCTCTCCTGAATCTTGAGGCATATGGGTGCCGTTCGTTTATTTTGTTTAATGAACTTGTGAATAGATATTTTTGAAGAATTGTAATATTCTTTTGGTCCGGTGTGGGTATTGTCCATGTACTATCATATATATAATTTTGTATTTGATAGCTCATGGAGAGCATGGTCCCACGAGAAGGATTTATTCATATTCTGATGTTATGACAAGATGTTGTAAAATTATTTTCGTTGACTTTTCTTCCTTTTGAGTTGTTTGCTTACGTGGTCGGGTCTTGTTTGACCGGGGCGTGACAACGAAAATGTACAGAGATTTGAAGGCAATGTTTTGGTTGCCAGGAATGAAAAAGGAAATAGCGGAATTTGTATCACAATGCCTACAATGTCAACAAGTTAGAGCAGAACATCAAAGACCAGCAGGGTTACTACAATCGTTGCCAATACCAGAATGGAAGTGGGAACACATCACGATGGATTACCTCGAGGTTGTAATGCCATATGGGTTATTGTAGACCTTCTTACCAAGTCAATGCACTTCTTGCCAGTGAAGACTACGTATTCATTATCGAAATACGCGAACCTTTACATGGTAGAGATTATACGACTTCATGGTATGCTTGTTTCGATAGTATCGGATCGAGATCCGAGATTTACGCCTAAGTTTTGAAAAAGTTTACAAAGAGCTCTAGGCACTGAGCTAAACTTTAGCACAACTTTCCATCCGCAGACGGACGGATAGTCGGAGAGAACCATCCAGACTTTAGAAGACATGCTACGGCTATGCGTACTTGATTTCCAAGGAAATTGGAAAACACACTTGCCACTCGTGGAATTTGCTTATAACAATAGTTTTCATGTAAGCATCGGAATGGCACCGTACGAAGCACTATATGGAAGAAAATATAGGTCACCCGTGTGTTGGACAGAAGTATGAGAATGACAGGTATTAGGCCCAGAGATTGTTCAAATCACGACTGAAAAGATCAAAATGATTAAACAAAGATTACAGACCGATCAGAGTCGCCAGAAGAGTTATGCAGATGTACGAAGGCGAGAATTAGAATTTGAAGAAGGTGACCACGTGTTTTTGAAGGTATCTCCTTCCAAGGGGATAAGTCGCTTTGGTAAAAAGGGAAAATTGAAGCCAAGATATATTGGACCGTTCCAAGTTCTTCAACAAATTGGAGCCGTCGCTTATCGTATTGCTCTTCCACTGGAATTTTCACATGTTCATGATGTCTTTCACGTCTCGATGTTATGGAAGTACGTCCATGACCCTACACACGTGATTAACCATTATCCTTTGGAAGTAAGCAAAGATTTAAGCTACGTTGAAAGACCGATCGAGATTGTTGATCGTCGTGACCAAGTTCTTAGGAACAAAGTCATACCTTTAGTACGGGTGTTATGGCAGAATCATACGTGGAAGGAATCGACTTGGGAACGAGAAAATGAAATTCGAGATCGATATCTGTTCCTATTCGAGTGAACGTTGTAATAAGTTGAGGTACGCTTGGTTCTATTCGCCTTTTCATTATTCCTATTTAACCTTCATTACCATTTTGAAAGTTTCATCTACCCAAACAATTCGGGGAAGGCCGACTTGGTTGGGATAGTACCAAACGGGAAAACCATATAGTAGGCTGCCCATACTGATAGGGCAGTTAAGGCAGTCGCAATGAAGGGTTAACCCCACAATTAGACGCATTGACGATCACAAGTTAGGTATACAACTACGCGAAGAATTTTATCAGAGTGCGCAGCGAAAGCATGATGACGTTAGCCAAGTTTGAGGACAAACTTTTATAAAAGAGAGGAGAATGTAACACCCCACATCCGTAAATCCCATTAATTACGTATATTATAACGTGTATAATAATTAGAGGGAGTAATATAAGTTTAAGGGTCCAAAAGAACCAATTTAGGTTAGCCAATATTCAAAAGTTATAAAATTATAAATTCTGCCCAGGATCCTTCTTAGCATTCGAACGCCAGGATGAGCGTTCGAACGGTTGAGCATTTTGCCTCGGCGTTCGAACGCCCATTGACAGCACATTTGGAGCGTTCGAATGTTAAGGCCAAAAATCCAAATTTCAAGTCTAGCATGTTTCAAACTGTAAGCAAGAGGGTTCGAAAGCCATAGCCCAGAATCCTTCTAAGCGTTCGAATGCCAAAAAGGAGCGTTCGAATGCCCATAGTAGAAACTGAAAGATGAAAAAGGGAACACGAAATTAAAATGGAGAAAAACCGCATGGGATAATTTCACAACTCAGCCTTTACAACCACACATATATACACACTTACTCTTCACTTCCAATACACACACACACGCATACGGAGAGAGGGAGAGAAAAGAGAAGAGAGAGAGAAGAAAGGAGAGGAAGAAGAGAGAGAGAGGTTGAGGGGAGCTCAACTCAAGCTAGGAAGTCATTTTTGGCATGATGCTATGAACAAAAATTATATATTTTCAAAACGTTTTCAAAGTATATTATGTATGTGAAAATATTTTCCATACTTTCAATGCATCAACATTATTTTAAATACGAATACCATGTCTTCAAATGCTATGATATATTCTTATGATATGAATGAAAACCCATGGATGGTTGATTTACATGCAAAATGAATATGTTCAAATTATATGCATGTGACACTCGGGGTCCCCTCTGACGAGACTTAAACCAAGTCAGATAGTACTAAAAGCTAGATGGGAGGACGTGAAATAAAGCCATCTACAAGGAGATATCTCAGGCCTAAAGAGCCACCCGACCTATATGGTCATCATGTCATGCTGGGTTGTTACATTTTATGATATGCTATGTATGTTTATGAAAGCATGTGATGCCATATTTATGAAAGTTAAATGTTCAAGAAATGTTATGCGATGCTCACATTGCTTATGCTATGTATGATATGAAAATGATCCATGGTATTTTACGTTCATGCATTCGTTGTTATTCACTAAGTTTTAGCTTATGTTTTAGAAAAATAAATTTCAGGTAGCCAATCCGAGGAGCCGCAAGGAGGTTGAACAAGTCAGACTTAGTTTAGTAAGCCTAATGGCCTTATGTTGTATTGTGAGGGCAAGACCCTACGTTATGTATTTAGTATATGTAAGTTTGAAGTTTAATTTGGGATGTATGTAAATTTAAATACATAGGCATAGCTTTATATACTGTATGGTGACACGCACACTTTATTATTTTCATGTTACGACGTTTCCGCGCAAGAGAAAACTTATTGTTATTTTAAATGAATATGCATAGGTTGATGATACGTAGGCCTTGGCGGCTAGCCGCCGGCCATCACGCGCCTTCAATCCGCATAGGCCGGGTTGCGGGGTGTGACAAGAAGTAAAATAAAAGATGCGAATTCATAACGCATTATAATGTACATAAATTCTATATAAACTTTTTATTTCTACATTATTACTCAAAATGAAAACAATTTGAAGACGTATTGAACTTTTTTTGGAATGTTTTTTGAGTGCTTTTCTAAATTTAAAATTCAACTTTTCATGTTTTCTGATACCACTATTTGTTTATTTTGTCAAAAAAAAGATACCACTATTTAAAAGACATACTTTAAAATATACTGTAGTTTTGGTCAACATTTTCAAACCAAATAATGCCAAACAGCAAGAAAAGAAACACATACATGTAAATATTCAGTGTTTTATAAAGTTTGTTGACTCATATTACTTCTTTCAGATTCAAATCATATATCCTTTAAAGCACATAACAAACATGTGTTGAGATAGAAAAATGCTATGGGTACCCCAATGTTGCCCCCCAAATGCACACTTGGGTGAGGTGGAGCATTTGGATTGGCTGACATGACTGGGTGGACCCCACACTCAGTCAATCCAAATGCTCCACCTCACCCAGGTGTGCATTTGGGGGGCAACATTGGGGTACCCATAGCACTACTCGTTGAGACATGTATCAAACAGTGGTCTAATATAAACTCCAGATTCTAATGTTTATCCTATACTGACCAATATTGTAGATTATTAATTTATAAGAGAAAAAATTAAATGATTTAAAAAAATAAATACAAAATATTTGAATATTTTCATCACATCAATTAAAAAATTATGCTACAAGAAATCTATAGAAAAATAATGAAATGACTAAGGTTGTGTTTAGATCAATGATTTAGTGAGAAAAAATGAAAAAACTTAATAGATCTAATGTTTTTGAACGGTCTAACCATCTAACAATTTTATTTTTATTTATTTCTCTCACCAAATACAGTCTAAATATTAATGTTTTAAATAAGATTTGAAAGCATAAAAATATAGTGAAAACTATATATGAATTAACGAGTTTTTAAGGATTTTTTATCATATATTTTCAAAGGATTCTGATATATATTTTTAAACTATGATAGAATTTTAGAAAAGGTTTGGGAAACGTATTAAAAGAATTTCACTCAAAATTTTATGAAAGTTTGACTTTCGGAATAGGAAAGTGTGGGTGTTCGTTCGTGAATGTCATCAAAGAGGTAGGAATTTACAAATGACATCGCCAGAATGAATGGAGAGTGGTCGGAGAGTGAAGTACAAAGTTGTGTAAAGCTAGAACTGGGAGAGAAGGCAATAAATTCTTTTCAATCTCAATTGGCTTAGCAGAACTCAACTTCTTGTGAAAAACGTACTAAGTGTTGTTATTTATATTTCAAGGAGTTAGCTTAGATGCCAAGGCGCGAAGCCTTTGCGCCATGTGGCACTTGGACCACAAGGGGGTTGCCCATTAACCTCATGGACCATATGGGGAACAACGACTTCCTTTGAAAACTACAAGGAGAATGTTATATTTTTGTAAATTTGAAAAAATATTATCCATGTCATCCAAAGACCACGTAGAGAGAATATTCTCATTCAAGCCTTACCTAGGTCATAGTAAAGAACTTACGACTGTTGCAATGGTTCAATGACTCAAGCCAACACTTGACTATTCTTTGTACTTAGCTTCCAAACCACATATCTCGATCCATCCCGGTTTAGACCCATGACGCCGTACTTAGACTGCATCATAGTCGTGCACTAAACCTCGGGGGGGGGGGGCTCAACCCTGAACGACTGGGGTAGTTCTTTGAATTGGGTTTACACGAAGGAAGGAGGTTCTCCAATCGCAGACCTTGCTCTTCCTTATCACAAGGAAGGGGACCACTTCTTGGTGCTCCCACTTGACGACCCAATCATTTGGAGCTCAGAACGATAGTTTTGATTTAATACAATTCTCGTCGATGAACTAGTCCCAAAACAAGGTCATTCCTCTGAAACCCCATTTTAGGGTTTTAGGTGAGTACATTTCATGCGTTCCGGTGGATGCACATTTGTGATGCTTATATTCGCTGCGAGCCCTCTTTTGATTAGGTCACGTGTCTTCTATATTTTACACCATATGCATTTGCCACTTGCACGTGCAAAGTAGAGACAAAAGGCTTCGCGTGTGGATCACATTCCAACGGTGAAAAGTTTTAATCTTCACCCCTATAACCGTCGCAGCCTTTAACATTCTCAACCGTACCTTTTTGAAAGTTTTTTAACCGTTTGTGAACGTTGTTTCGATGGCTCTCTCATGCTTAACGGAGAAGTCATTTCACCATTAATCGTTAACACAACACCACCGCCTTATATTCTCACCTATAAATATCCCAACACTTGGGACTTTTTTCACTTTGCGATTTTGATCATCTATCTCCCTAAAGTCTTGCTTCTGTCTAGTTTCTCGCTTCTTGTTCTTCGATCTTTTTTTGCTCTTCTCTTTCAAATTCTCTTTTTCCAAAACTTCATCTTTGACGAGAGGAGTTGGCAGTATTCAACACCTTGTCGAATCTAGGGCTCAACCTCTCTACGACCCCGGGTATCCCCCAAACTCTGAGTGGCACTACGCGCCATACTTTAGTGATGTAGAAGATCCATTCTGTGGTAATTAGGAACTCCCTCCTACTTTTTTGGGTCCTATGAAGGACTTTTTTTACTTCGAGTGAAGCCTGATTTAGCTCATGGAGAGTTGCTCCCTCTTGGTGACATACTTCGTCCGTGCATCGAGAGAGGTGATTTTCAACACTGTTTCGTCCAATACAAAAGTAGCTCTCACCTGAACCATTGGTTAAACTGAGCCCAAGAGATTCTCACTAACCCGATCTTCAACGACATATTTCGCACGATGGGATTATACAATGTCGTGGTGATTTCCCAAACTTTTATTCTCAATTGATCCAACACCAACTTGGACGGGCTTATTTGTTCTTGGTTTTTGCTTTTATTCGCTAGGCTTGTCAAATTCAACCAAACAATGTTGCATCTTTTCTAGCTCTTCCAATTGGCATCGGAGTAGTTATAAAAATCCCAACCTCTATTAGGAATGTGTTAATCCAAGTCACCAAATTGGTCAGGATAAACTGGTTCCAATTGCTAATTAAAAATTTGGTTCGGGTGAGGAACAACATTGTACCATTTAGCATCCAACGTGTGGAAGCCATACTTGGGTATTTCCGTGAACCTTCTTCAAAGGCAATTTTTGGAGAAGATGGTACACTAACCATTGTGAAGGTTTATCTCGGTGCTCCATGTATGCAAGGGCTAGGCCATTTGCATCAAACTGTGTCGGAAGACCCTAGTCTGATGAAAAACGGCCCAACAAGCAAGACTCACCGCTTCTATGACGTACAATAGATTTCGGGCAAATTCCACTGTTTAGGCCTCAAAAAGAGCAATTTTGCCATTTTAGAAAAGATTTTTTTCTTAATAAATTAGTCCATATAATTCTAATTTAGGTTAGGTTTTGGGGGGTATGTTTCTTTAGTTGTCTAGATTCTAGATTTGGTCCTAATTTGATTTTTTCCTTTTTTGGTAATTTTTTTAATTTCCTATTTTTTTGGGTTTAATTTGGTAATTAGGGTTTTGGGATTTATAAATATTGTAAGGACCTTCGTCCTAAGTAACTTTTTTATTAATAATATTACATAATATTTTCGAGAATTAGTTTCTCTTATTGTGTTGTGTGTATTTGTTTGGATTAGCTTTCACCCATCATGTTATCCCTGCATCAGTTGGTATCAGAGCCAATCATGATTCGCGGTGGTGCTACAGATCAAGGCCGAGGAGGTGGTGCTTCAATGGCTAACCTAGCGGATATTTACAATCGTGACGATGCTGGCTGCGATACGATCGCTGAGGAGCGATTCCAACTTTTGGAGCAATTATAAGAGACCATGTTGGCTCAGTTTGCTGCCGTGCAAGTTGTACATCAGCCTTGCCATCATCCAAGAAACCATGCTTCAGAGGAAGAGGTTTCTGATGATGAGGCCTTCAATCCTTGTGGTGATTACATGCCAAGGGAGAGGATGTAATGGAGAATTATCCCAAACAACTATGATTCTCGTTGGGAGGTTGGGTTAAGGATAGACATACCAGAATTCCATGGAGGGTGGGTGGTGAAAGATTTCTTGAACTGGGTCAATGCTGTGGAGGATATTTTGGAGTTTAAGGAGTGCTCGAGGAGAAATGGGTGCCTTTGGTATCTACCAGATTCTGAGGCAGAGCTGTTGCATGATGACAACAAACCGAACTCTCTAGAAATTAACAAGGAAAATATAAGATTATTTTGTGGGAGAAGTTAAAGAAGCACATGAGGGCTGCTTTCTTACCCTATAACTACTCACGTCAGGTGTACTAGAGGTTACAAAATTTGTGGCAAGGTTCATGCATAGTGGATGATTATACCAGTGAATTCTATCAATTTGTGGCTCAGAATGATTTGGTAGAAATAGAGGAGTAGATGGTGTCACATTATATTGGAGGTCTGCGTCCACAATTTTAGGATACCCTAAACCTATTTGATCTGTATTTTATCTCGGATGCACATCAACAGGCTCTACAATTGGAGAAGTAGTCCAATCACAGATCTGGTCCTAGAAATTTGAGCACTACAAACCAAACAGGAACCAGCACACAACTTGGCAGTGTATTGCACATGCAGACAGTAACAACAAAGCCTGCTGGTACACAGTTTAAGCAATGTACTTCAACTTCTGGTTTTAAGTGTTACAAGTGTGGGGAGCCGGGGCATCGTACTACAGAATGTAGGCAGAGGGAATGCCATGGAAAGAATTTGTTCATGGAGACGGAAGAGGAGGCAACCTTCAAGAAACGAAAAGGTTTATATGAGTGGTTGGTTATGCCCTTTGGATTATCCAATGCTCCGAGTACATTTATGCGGGAGATGAATCAGGTATTAAAGCCTTTTATCGATAAATTTCCAGTGGTGTATTTTGATGATATCCTTGTATACAACCCTGATCCAAAAAGTCATATTTAGCACCTACAAAAGTTTTGACAGCCTTGCGTAAATTAGCTTTGTTTGGAACCCTAAAAAATGTGAATTCTTGTCTGATAAAGTGTTATTTTTGGGTTATAAGGTGTCAAAAGATGGAATTTTGGTGGATGATTTGAAGATTGAAGCAATCAAGTAGTGGCCTATACCGAGGAATTTATTCAAAGTAAAAAGCTTCCACGGGCTAGCTGCTTTCTATAGACTCTTTATCCCGCATTTCAGTACCCTCATGGCACCTATCACGGATTGTATGAAGGAAAACTTTACTTGGACAAATGCGGGATCAACGACATTCAGAGTAGTCAAACTAAAGTTGACATCTATCCCCGTATTAATCTTACCAGATTTTTCACAACCATTCGAGTTGCATTGTGATGCTTCCAAAGTAGGAATCGACGTTGTTTTAAGCTAGTAGTCTAAGCTAGTGGCCTATTTTAGTAAGAAATTGAATGGGGCAAAACTGAAGTACAACACCTATGATGTAGAATTTTATGCCATTGTCCAGTCCTTGCGGCATTGGTATCACTACTTGATTCACAGTGATTTTGTTCTGTATTCAGATCATGAGGCACAAAAGCACATTAACAATCAAGGGAAGTTGTCTGATATACATGCTAAGTGGGTTGCATATATCCAATAGTTCTCCTTTGTTCTAAAACATACATTTGG
>BRYF01000014.1:6367500-6372500 GCA_030159135.1 Actinidia polygama | reverse complement strand
CATGGGATAGCATAGAATATAACATGCAACACATAGGCATATATTCTCGTCGATCCTAGACTTCTATCTAGAAATGACTCTATCGTAGGGGGTAAACCTATAGCTCTGTGTATTGTGTAAACCTAATACTTTGATAAACGTAACTTAACTCTAAGGTGTCAACCTTGGGCTCTGATACCACTCTTGTCACGCCCCGCAACCCGGTCTATGCGGATCGTGGGCGCGTGATAGCCGGCGGCCGACCCGCCAAGGCCAACTTACCATTTCTTCCGGTTGATCACCTGTGCATGTGCATTTATAATGCTAATAATTTTTCTTTTCGCGGAAACGTCATAGTATCTAAAATAACAAAGTGTGTGTGTCCATACAGTGTACAGAGCTGTGCCTATGTATTTAATTTATATACATCCCAATTCAACTTCAAACTTACATAGACTAAATACATAACATGGGTCTCGCCCTCACAATACAACATAAAACCTCTCGGGCTTACAAAACTAAGTCTGTCTTGTTCAACCTCCTTTCGGCTCCTCGGATTGACTACCTGAAATTTGTTTTTTTTAAAACATAAGCCAAAGCTTAGTGAATAACAACGAATGCATGAACGTAAAATACCATGGATCATTTTCATATCATACATAGCATAGCATAGCGTAAGCAATGTGAGCATCGTATACATTTCTTGAACATTTAACTTTCATAAACATGGCATCACATGCTTTCATAAACATATATAGCATATCATAAAAACGTAACAACCCGGCATGACATGATGACCATATAGGTCCGGTGGCTCTTTTGGCCGAGATATCTCTTTTGTAGATGGCTTTATTTCACGTCCTCCCATCTACCTTTTAGGACTGGCTGACTTGGTTTAAGTCCCGTCAGTGAGGACCCCGAGTGTCACATGCATATAATTTGAACATACTTGTTTTTGTATAAACCGAACATCCATGGGTTTTCATACATAGCATAAACAATTGCATACCTTTGCAAGACATGGCATTTACATTGCAAATACATTTAATGCATTGAAAGCATGGAAAACATTTGTACATACAGAATATACTTTGAAAACGTTTTGAAAATACATAATTTTGTTCATAGCATCGTGTTACTCACCTGGGATTCCTTGGTTAGGTTCTACGCTCGGCGTTCCTACATATATAAGGGACAATACGTCATTACTATGTTCAATAAGGCTAGTGTTACAAATCAAATTGATAAAAATCCTCGACTTGACTTAATTGCCTTCGTTCTAGGTCTAACCATCTTAAACATGTACCCTAAGGTCTCAAAAGGTAGTTAAAGAGCTTAACATGCTATGGTTGAATTTACTAAGTCTTAAGGGAAAAGGGCCAATTCTGCCTGAAAATGGCCTTGGCGTTCGAACGCTAAAAAGTGTTCTTCTAGTGGCGTTCGAACGCTTGGCCGTTCGAACTCTCTTCTGGGCGTTCGAACGCTAGACCGTTCGAACGCTGTTCGTGGGCGTTCGAACGCTCCCTGCGTTCAGTGACATGAACAGTAACTGGTTTTTAAAAGTTTTACTAAATTCAATCCAAACTTTTCCATTTCTTTCCTAGAGTCCCAAGGTATGGAGACTCACTCTTGAAGACTATAATATCCAAAAATTGAGGTAAACTAACCATTCAATCATAAGGGATCTAGGATTTAAATTTTCTAAAACCCTAACATAACAACACACACATATATATATAGTTTTGGTGGTTATACCTTCCTTCCAAGCTCCCCTTGAGCTTTACTATGGAGCCTTTTGAGATTTCCCAAGTCTTTTCTTTCTTTCTTCTCCCTTCTCTTCTCTTCCTTTCCTCTCCTTTCTCTCTCTCTCTCAACCGTGGGTGTGTGTATTGGGAGTGAAGGAAGTAAAGAAGTAAATATGTATATATGAGTGGCTGTGAAAGTTGAGTTGGGAAATGATCCCATGTGGTTTTCTCCATCTTAAGTTCGTGTTCCCTTTTTCATTTTCCTGTTTTCGCAGTGGGCGTTCGAACGCTCCTTTTTGGCGTTCGAACGCTAAGAAGGATTTGGCTTGGTCAGGGTTCGAACGCTATTGCTTACAGTTCGAAACATGCGAGACTTGAAATTTGGATTTTTGGCCTTACCGTTTGAACGCTCCCAATGTGCTGTCAATGGGCGTTCGAACGCCTAGGCAAAATACTCGACCGTTCGAACGCTCATCCTGGCGTTCGAACGCTAAGAAGGATCCTGGGCAGAATTTATAAGTTTAGGATTTTTGAATATTGGCTAACCTAAATTGCCTCTTTGGGATCCTTAAACTTATATTACTCCTTTTAATTATTATACACGTCATAATATACGTAATTTATGGGATTTATGGATGCGGGGTGTTACAATACCTTTCTCAATGCTTCCTTGAGCTTACAAAAATGGCTTCCTAGCTTGAGTTGAGCTCCTCCCTCAAGCTCCAATCTCTCTCTTTTCTTCCTCTTCTTTCTTCTCTTTTCTCTCTCTCTCTCCGTATACGTGTGTGTGTGTATTGGAAGTGAAGGAAGTAAAGAAGTAAGTGTATATATGTGTGGTTGTAAAGGCTGAGTGGGAAATGATCCCATGTGGTTTTCCCCATTTTAAGTTCGTGTTCCCTTTTTCATTTCCCCATTTTCACTGTGGGCGTTCGAACGCTCCTTTTTGGCGTTCGAACGCTTAGAAGGATTTGGCTTGGCAGGGTTCGAACGCTGCTGCTTACAGTTCGAAACATGCGAGACTTGAAATTTGGGTTTTTGGCCTTACCGTTCGAATGCTCCTAATGTGCTGTCAATGGGCGTTCGAACGCCTAGGCAAAATACTCGACCGTTCGAACGCCAATCCTGGCGTTCGAACGCTAAGAAGGATCCTGGGCAGAATTTATAAGTTTAGGATTTTTGAATATTGGCTAACCTAAATGGGTTCATTTAGACCCTTAAACCTATATTACTCCCTTTAATTATTATACACGTCATAATATACGTAATTTATGGGATTTACGGATGCGGGGTGTTACAGATATGGATATGCTCAATGCCATAATCGATAATTTAATGCTCAAAGCATAATATATATATATATATATATATATATATATATATCAAATGAATAATAAATAATTAAAGTTCACAATATCTAAACATTTCATTTTTAACAAAATTAGATAATTACCGAATAAAATAAAATAAAAATCTCTAACGTTCTAACAGGTCAAGCACGACATATATTTTAATCAAATAACTAACACAAAATCAATTTAATCACATAAATACGTAATTTCATCATTTTAAAATAAATCTGAAAATATTATATCGTATATGTATTTTCGGAAATTTTTCATAACAGTAACGGTATTTTACTCATAACTTTTTCATATGATATCCGAATTACAAATTTTAAGTTTCGTTAGAAAGGTATTAAGATGATCTACAACTTTTATTTAGAACTTTTTTTTAAATTCGAACTCTAAATAACCCCAAACTGAATAATTTATATGTTTTCACATTAACCAAACATTCAAATAATGTTGTAATAATAACTAATCACATCTCAAAATCATAATCATAAAAATGATGGGGCGATACTACAATATCAAACTACCTCTTGAAGCGTAACAAAAAATCTGAAAACGGTAGTCCAAACGGATTCCTAACGGGATTCCAATCGGTTGAAATCGAAGAGCTCGAAGAGATGAACAACTTTCGTGTTTTGTCCGAAGGCCGGAGATCGCCGGAAAGTGGCCGGAAATGGGGTTCAATGGCCGGAGTTCTTTGGGTTCTTAAATCTGTCCACTGACAGAGGAAAGGAGAAAAAGAAAGAAAGAATAGGAAAAATGAGGAGAGAGAGAGAGCTCTTCCGTTATTTGATGAAGAAGAGAATAATGAAAAGAGAAAAGAAAAGAAAAAAAAATTGAAAGTGGGAGACAAAAGTGGAAAATGTTGGCTAAATTTAGGGAGAAAAGATGAAAGAAAAGTGGGAGAAAGTGGGAGAATAGGTGTAGAGATTCCAAGGTTTTTCTATGGTGTAACCCACCCACACCATCACTACCATACATCCTATTCCCAATTGGCCAAATAACAAAGCCCAAACAATTAAATTCAAAACACATATAGCCCATGGCCAAACTATATTTCAAGCCCAAAATAAATCACTAAACATTACAATAGTAGTTACAACAGTAACTTTGACATCTCCACGCCAAACTATATCCTATGCTTGGTGATATTTCCATTCTATGTGTTCACAACCTTTGTGAACATATACTCGGAAGTTGACTTTCTGGAATTCATGTTTGACATGAAATAAAATCTGTGTAACCGACTAAAATTAAATCTGAATCTCTATAGACCAACATATAATCTCTAGTCCTTCTCAAGTACATAAAAATATATTTCACCGCAGTCCAATGTTCTGGTCTAGGATTAGATTGATTTATGCTGACCATGCCCATTCCATAACAAATATCTGGTCTAGTGTAAAGTATAGCATACATTAGGCTTCCTACTACCAAAGCACAAGGAGTTTCCTTCATGTGCTGCTCATCCTTAAAAATATCTGTACACTGTTCCTTAGACAGAGGAACTCCATTTATGAAAGAAAATAACCCATTCCTGGAGTTATGCATTGCAAACTTGACAAGTATCTTATTTATATATGCAGCTTGGGATAAGCCTAACACTTTATTCTGGCTATCTCACAAAAGCTTGATCCCTAAAATGTAACTTGCTTCTCCCAAGTCGTTTGCCAACTAGATTTTTACAGTAGATAACGCCTCTACATCATTCTCAATGAGTAGAATATAATCTACGAATAAAATTAAAAACATTACCACGCTTCGCTCACACTTTGTATACACACATGATTTATTTGTATTTTGTTCAAACCAAAAGATTTAATTGCTTGATCAAAACGAATATTCCAACTTTATGAGGCTTGCTTAAGTCCATAAATGGACCTATGCAGCTTGCATATCATATGCTCTTGGCCCTTAGCTATGA
>BRYF01000014.1:6360000-6362500 GCA_030159135.1 Actinidia polygama | reverse complement strand
GGTACTACCAAAGATTTGTGAAAGATTTCTTCAGGATTGCAACACCTTTGACACAGCTTACACAGAAGAATGTTCCATTTGAATGGAATGAGGAGCGTGAGAAGAGTTTTGTAATATTGAAGAAGCGATTAGTATCCGCACCGATTTTAGCTTTACCTTCCGGAACTGACGATTTTATAATTTATAGTGATGCCTCACATCGAGGGTTAGGATGCGTGTTGATGCAACATGAGAAAGTAATTGCCTATGCCTCAATTGAGACCACATGAAAAGAATTATCCGACTCACGATTTAGAGCTAGCCGCAGTGGTATTTGCTTTGAAGATTTGGCGCCACTACTTGTACGGAGTGACGTGCGAAGTATTCACTAACCACAATAGCTTCAAGTACTTGTTTACTCAAAAGGAGCTAAACATAAGACAACACAGATGGCTTGAGTTGATCAAGGACTATGATATTATTATCCAGTATCACCCGGGAAAAGCTAACGTTGTAGCCGAAAATCGACTATTAATTTGGCATGCAATGTTACGTCGCAAGTACCCTTATTTATTGAGCTAGAGAGAGCCAAAATTGAAGTGGTTGCACCGGACACCAATATGATACTTACAGCCATTATTACCCAACTGACATTGATGGAAGTTGTAAGACTACGACAACCGGAAGATCTGTACTTATGGAAGGTCTATGAAGAGATGGGAGTAAATCCTAAGCATGACTTCCCTTTGCAAGATGGAACTCTTAGATTCCAAGGCCGTGTGTGCGTTTTAGACATAGTCGAAGTGAAAAGACAAGTATTAGAGGAAGCCCACAATACGAAGTTCACGATGCGTCCAGGAAGAACGAAAATGTATCGAGATTTAAGAAAGACGTTTTGGTGGCCAAGAATGAAGAAAGAGATAGCAGAATTCGTATCGAAATGTTTACAATGTCAACAAGTCAAAGCCAAACATCAAAGACCGATGGGATTACTACAATCGTTATCGATACCAGAATAGAAATGGGAACATATTACGATAGATTTCGTTGTTGGTTTACCAAACTCGCCACGAGAATGTAATACTATTTGGGTCATTGTAGACCGTCTCACCAAGTCAGCGCATTTCTTACCAGTGAAGACCACGTATTCATTGTCGAAGTACGCGAACCTTTACATTGTGAAAATAATACAATTGCATGGTACGCCTGTGTCGATAGTGTAGGATCGAGATCCGAGGTTTACGTCGAAGTTTTCAAAAAGCTTACAACGAGCCTTAGGCACTAAGCTTAATTTTAGTATTGCTTTCCATATATAGACAGACAGACAATCGGAGAGAACAATTCAGACCTTAGAGGATATACTACGCTTATGTGTTCTCGACTTTCAAAAAAATTAGAAAGCGCACTTGCCACTTGTGGAGTTCGCTTACAACAATAGTTTTTATGAGAGCATTGGAATGGCTCCGTATGAAGCCCTTTACGGGAGAAAATGTAGATCACTCATATGTTGGATTGAAGTGGGAGAATGACAAATTTTAGGCCCAGAGATTGTACAACTCACAACCGATAAGATTAAAGTGATTCAACAAAGACTTCGAACTGCCCAAAGTCACCAAAAGAGCTATGCGGATGTTCGAAGACGAGAGTTAGAATTTGAAGAGGGTGACCATGTATTTCTGAAAGTATCTCCTTCCAAGGGGATAAGTCGTTTTGGCAAAAAAAGAAAGTTAAAGTCGAGATACATAGGACCGTTCCATATTCTTCAACGAATTGGAGCCGTCGCTTATCATATTGCTCTTCCACCGGAGTTCTCGCATGTTCACGATGTTTTTCATATCTCAATGTTACGGAAGTACGTTCACGACCTCACGCATGTGATTAGTCACTATCCTTTAGAAGTGAGTGAAGACATGAGCTATGTCGAGAAACCAATCGAAATTGTGGATCGTTGCGACCAAGTACTTAGGAACAAGGTTATTCCCTTAGTGCAAGTATTATGGCAGAATTATACATGGGAAGAATTAACGTGGGAACGAAAAGATGAGATGCAGAAGCGTTATCCATTTTTATTTGAGTGAACGTTTGTAATAAGTTGAGATACGATTATTGAAAGAAACTATCGTAATATGTTACGATATCAGTATTTCTATTCAATCTTCATTTATCATTTTGGTAGTTTCATCTACCCAAGCAATTCGGGGAAGGCCGACTTGTTGTGGAAAAATATCAATTGAGTTACCATGGTGTGGGTTGCCCAATTGAGAGGGCAATAGAGGCATTCGCAACGAGTTAAACCCCCATCAGATACATTAGTCATCATGAATTAAATATACGATGACGCGAAAATTTTTATCAAAGTGCGCAGCGGAAGCATGATGGCGTTAGTCAAGTTTGAGGTCAAACTTATTTTAAGGGAAGAAGAATGTAACACCCCAAATCTGTAAATTCTATTAACCCCATGAATTACGCCGTAAATGATAATCAAAGTGATTATAGGAATTTAGTGGTCAAAGAGACCAAA
>BRYF01000014.1:6337500-6345000 GCA_030159135.1 Actinidia polygama | reverse complement strand
CATAATATACATTGAAAATCATTTTAAAAATACATAGGTTTTGTCCATGTCAATATGTTACTCACCTGGGTTTCCTTGTCTAGGCTCTACGCTCGGCGTTCCTACATATAAGGATACAACATATCAATTCACTTTAAGGAAAAAGCTAAACTAATTCAATTTAGGCTTGGCATTCGAACGTTGGAATTGGCATTCAAACTCTAAGGCTAAAATGGCTGACCGTTCGAACGCTCAAAAGTGTTCTTCAAGTGGCGTTCGAACGCTGTTCTTGGGCGTTCGAACGCTTACTGGGTGAAATCGTAGGAACAGTAGCTGAACTTATAATTTTTACCAAAAACTCAATCAAACTAACTTAAATCTTTCTAAAGCTTTGAGGCTGTGATATACAACTTAAGGACACTATCATATCTTAAAATAGACCTTTAATTTGTAACCTAACTTAGTAGATCTAAGTTTTAAATCAAACCCAAAACCCTAACTATACATATATACATATATATACATGGATTATATGTTTATACCTCTCAAAATGGCTTCTTTCAGCTTTAGATGAGCTCCTCCAAGCTTCAACTTATCTCTTCTACTTCTTCTCCCCTCCTCTCTCCTTTCTTTCCTTTCCTCTATTTTCTTCTCTCTCTCGTATGTATGTGTGTGTGGTGTGAAGTGTGTATATGTATGGGGGGTGGCTGTAAAAGCTGGGTTGGGAATTGATCCCATGTGGTTCACCCATTTTTGCTTTCATGTTCCCTTTTTATTTTTTGCTTTTACTGTTGGCGTTCGAACGCCCCTTTTAGTATTCAAATGCTAAGAAGGATTTCTGAATCTGGTGTTCGAAAGACTGTTCGAACGCTAAGGCTTGGCAAGATTCGAACGCTCTGCTTACAATTCGAAACGTGCGAGAGTTTGAAATTTGATTTTTAGCCTTGGCGTTTGACCTCCCATATGGGCGTTCAAACGCCTAGAGGAAAACTGGGCAGAATTTACAAGTTAAGGCCTTAAAGTTTTCTAGCAAATTTTGGGTCTCCTTGACTCTTGTCTTCAATTAGTCCACCTTAATTATTGTAAGTGGCTAATTTAGGACGATTAATGAAATTTACAGACTCGGGGTGTTACATTTACCATGTGTCGACACTTCTTCCCATAACATGTTTCTTCTTTTTTCTTGGTCGTTCGAGCTTCGTCGATTCACGTTCTTTAGGATGACTCCTTTTTGGATATGTATGATCTTCGATATCTCCAATCCACTAAGATTTATGATTTCTTCTATTCATCTAAGGCTTTTTCAAATTTGTTCAATATGGCCTCCAAAGCCTTCAGGTGTCGACACCCGGTGAACATGTGTTGACACTTTCTTACCCAGGAAGTTTAGCTTGCAAGACCTCTTTGAGTTAGTTGATCTAATGAATAGTATACGATTTGCACGCTAAGTAGACACATTAGCAACTAACACAATATTTTGTTATCATCAAAATCAATGCATTGAGTCAACAATCTTACCATTTTTTTGATGACAAAACTTATCAAGATATGAATGATGAACTTTAAGCACATATGATTTCGTAAGTGCAATATATCAATTTGAAGCACATACCACGTATTGCTCCGCATTTCTTTTGTAGTCGATGCACTTATCATTGTATTCATACTTTATATCATTCACATTCGATAATTCATGAGCATATAAGTTCAATTATTGAAACATTTTTATATCATATATATACTCATATTCATACTTGTAATAGCTTCAATAGTGTTTCATACTCATTCATATTCATATTCCAACATATTTCTCTCCCTTTTTAATTTTGTCAATCAATCAAAAAAACATATCACTCCATCAAATAGATATAGCAATTGGTGGCCCTAACGATATAAGATATGAAGCAAAGGCAAGCAGCTTAAATTTTATATGATAAAACAATAATAATGGCGAAAAAAGTAAACTTGCAATGAGGAATACCATAGCATAAAACACAAAAAAAATCATATTTGTAGATCAAAAGAGTTAAATGCGATAGAAATGAAATTGATCCCCTTTTCTTTTGTACTTAGAAGCACATCTCTTGTTTCAAGAACATGATAGAGCATGTACCATTCAATTTTGATTCACAATCCATCCATATTCTATTTCTTCCCCTATCAACATGCAACTTTTCAAATCATCGACCATGGAATCCATATATATATATATATATATATATAGCAATAGGAGTAAACTTGGATTAAATACTAATAAAGATAAAGATAATATTAAAAGGTTAGAAGAAATCTTTTCTAAGCATGAAGCTAAGAAAGAAGAAGGTTCTTCTATCCAAGTCATTAATGAACAAAATGAGATTAAAACATCCTCGACAGAATCCTCTGCTGATTCTTCGGATAGTGAAATTACTAAATTAGAAAATCAATTTCAGGTAAATAAATTAAAATATGCTAAACCAAATAATAATGTAGCAGTCACGAAGAATTGGTATACACATCCCAGTCCACCTGATCTTCAGTTTGAAGAAAGGAACTTGGATAACCAATTTTCTGTTGAAGCTAAAAAGTTATACGAGTGGAATATAGATGGTCTAAGTGAGCATAATATTCTACAAAAGTTACATTATATGTCAATGGTTGCAAATAGTTATCTTACAAATTACTTAGATTATAATCAGTCAGATATTGTTGATCTATTAGCATCTGGTTTTACAGGAATGCTAAAGTCATGGTGGGATAAGTATCTCTCAGAAGAACTGCGAGAAAGCATTAAACATGTTGTCCAGTTAGATGAGAATAACTTTCCTATTTTTGATGAGAATCTTGGATCGGGAATGCCTGATGGAATTAACACATTAATCTATACAATCATTAAACATTTCATTGGAACCCCTAGTGATATTCACTCCAGGATCCATGATCAACTCAGTAACCTAAGTTGCCCAACACTTAGTGATTTTAGATGGTACAAAGATGTCTTCACATCTAGAGTCATGGTTAGAGACGATTGCACCGCCTCTTTCTAGAAAGAAAAATTTATTAATGGATTACCTAGTCTTTTTGCCCATAAGATTAGAGATGTCCTTAGTCAACCTAAAGGTCAAATAGAATATGATAAGTTAACATATGGAGATATCATTAGCACTATTCAAAAAGAAGGATTAAGAATGTGCATTGATATGAAAATTAGTAAACAAGCTAAGAGTGATAAGCACAAAGCTAAATACGAGTTAGGAAACTTCTGCGAGCAGTATGGTCTACCATCAGTCGCACCTAGTAAGAGAAAGCACATTAAAACATTTAACCCATATAAATCACATAGGAAACATAAAACTAAACATTATAGTAAAAACAATATTGATTTTTATAAAAAACCAGAAAGTAAACCAACTAAAAAACCGTATAAACATACTAAATCTAGTAAAGATGTTATATGTCATAAGTGTGGTAAAAGGGGTCATTATAAAAATGAATGTTGGTCAAAAGCTAGAATTAATAAGTTAGCAATATCAGAAGAAGATAAGAATAAAATCTTTGAGATATTTAAACTAACTAAGATAGCTAGTTATGAGTCTGATAAAGATAGGTCTGATAATGAACAAACCTATAAGACTAGTTCATCTAGTAATTACCCTAGTGAAGAAGAAGATATTAAAATAGGATACAATGATAATTGCTGTAAGTTAAATGTCATTACTAAACATCAGGAAGAAGAAAATGTCCTGATAGAGTTAATTAGTAAAATAGAAAATGAAGAATTAAAAAGAAAGTATATAAGTAAGCTTAGAAACTTATGGAATGATAGTAAACCTAAGAATGGTAAGCCAGTAATTAGCTTAAATAGCACATTAGACAGATTTAAGAAAGATAAACAAAAAGAAGTAACCTTACAGGATTTACAACAGGAAATTAACCTAGTAAAAAAGGAAATAAAAGAATTAAGGTTAAAGATAAACAGTTAGAAGATGAGATAACAATACTAAAAATAAATGACCAATTTACTCAGTTAGGGAAAACTGGTAAATCTTCAGATGAGTCTTCTTCAGATGAATCTGAAAAGAGTAAAACTATAAGTCAAGATAGTAGTAAGTTAAACACAATTAAAAAACTTAACATTCAGAAATGGTTAATCAAGGTTAAACTAATTATAAATAGCTACGAGTTAGAATGCATTGCCTTGGTTGATTCAGGAGCAGATGTGAATTGTATTTAAGAAGGAATTATTCATACTAAATACTATCACAAAACTACTGAAAGATTAAGCGCTGCCAATGGAAGTAATTTAAGAGTAAATTATAAATTACCTAAAGTTCACATATGTCAAGATAAGGTTTGTTTTAAAACATCCTTTGTCTTAGTAAAAAATATGACAGATAGAGTAATCCTAGGATTGCCTTTTCTCTATTTACTCTATCCATTTAGTATTAATACTAAAGGGATTTCTACTAAACCCCTAGGTCAACAAGTAATGTTTAGATTTTTAAACAAACCTGAGTCTGTCCAGTTGAATAGATCAGAAAGAAAGTCAAATTAAGTTTTTAAAACAAGAAGTAAAATATAAAAGAATTGAAGAAAACTTGGCTAGTAAGTACTTAAGTCAGAAGCTTGAACAATTTAGAAAGACTCTAGAACAAGAAGTCTGTTCTACCTTACCTAGTGCCTTCTGGCATAGGAAAAAACACATAGTCAATTTGGCTTACATTAAAAACTTTAGTGAGAGTAAAATACCAACTAAGTCTAGGCCAATTCAAATGAACGCAGATCTTCTAGAGGTCTGTAAGAAAGAAATTAATGATCTATTAAAAAATAAAATTATTAGTAAAAGTAAATCTCCTTGGTCTTGTTCAGCTTTTTATGTTAATAAAAATTCTGAAATAGAAAGAGGAGTTCCCAGGTTAGTAATTAATTACAAACCATTAAACGAAGTCTTAGAATGGATTAGGTACCCGATACCTAATAAGAAAGACTTAATTAAAAGACTTAGTAATGCAGTCATCTTTTCTAAATTCGATTTAAAGAGTGGATTTTGGCAGATTCAAGTTAACCCTAGAGATAGGTATAAAATTGCCTTTACTACGCCTTTTGGTCACTACGAATGGAATGTTATGCCATTTGGATTAAAAAATGCACCTAGTGAATTTCAAAATATAATGAATGAGATTTTTAATCCTTATAGTCATTTTTCAATTGTTTACATTGATGATGTTCTTTTATTCTCCCAGTCTATAGAAGAACATTGGAAACATTTGAAAACTTTTTTAGAAATAATTAAACATAATGGTTTAGTCATTTCTGCCTCAAAAATCAAACTTTTTCAAACTAAAGTCAGATTTTTAGGTTATCATATTCATCAGGGAACAATTATTCCAATCAACAGGTCAATCCTTTTTGCGGAAAAATTTCCAAATGAAATTCATGATAAAAACCAGTTACAGAGGTTCTTAGGATCCCTCAATTACATAGCTGATTTCTACAAAGACCTTAGGAAAAGGTGTCAACCCCTCTTTGAGAGATTGAGAGACAACCCCCCTCCTTGGTCTTCTATTCACACTGATATTGTCAAAGAGTTAAAATAGTATGTCAAGACTTTGCCCTGCCTTGGTATTCCTACTGAAAATTCATTCAAAATTATTCAAACCGATGCCTCTGATATTGGTTACGGGGGTATCCTCCTTCAGAAAGTCAATCCCAGTTCTCCTGAACAAATTGTTCGTTTCCATTCAGGAACCTGGAACTCTGCACAAGTAAATTATAGTACTATTAAAAAAGAGATTTTGTCAATTGTTTTATGTATTAGTAAATTTCAAGATGATATATTAAATCAAAGATTTTTGGTCAGAGTTGATTGTAAAATCGCAAAATACGTTTTACAAAAAGATGTTCAAAATATTGCTAGTAAACAAATATTTGCTAGATGGCAAGCCATCTTGAGTATTTTTGATTTTGATATTGAGTACATTAAAGGAAGTCAAAATTTTATTCCTGATTTTCTTACCAGAGAATTCTTACAGGGTAAACCTTAGATCTAGATTTTCTTTGCTTAACCCCTTTGAACCCTCTGATTGCCCTGCTTTATAGTTAACCTATTTGCGTTGCAGATGTCTTCAGTAAAGAAGGAGTCCACTAACAAGAAACAGCTTACTCTTGTTCCTCCTCTTACTTTAGTAAACAGGTTTCAGTCTCTGGGCACAATTCCCAAACAGTCATAATCCTCAGCCCTTGCAACTGATCCAGCAAGTCATCACCAGATGTCCACTTACAGGTCATCAAAGTCAGATTATGTCAAAAAACCCATTGTTCACAATCTCTTTCATAGAGAACCAGTCCACAAAAATATACATGATCCCATTGATCTTGTAAGTCATTTCTTCCCTCCTGGATGGCATTTTGTTCCTCACCATCCAAACAAGTCAATTTCTTTTTATAAAGATGTTTTATTAAACCATAAGTCAGTTGTTTTCAAACCTATATTTGATAGAGTCAATCCTACTAAAATTATTTATCATTCAATGTATATTCACAACATTGTGTCTCTTGATGAATGGGGTCACCCTTCTCTTTTAAGAGTCCTCCCTGGTCATTCTATCCAATATAGTTATTATGATTATATCGAGTCATGGTTTAAAGTCATCCTTTACCAAAATGAGTCATTCACTCACTCGTGGTTTTTCTGTTTTGACCACAAGTTCAAGTCAGTCTTACCCTCATGGTTCTTAAGATGGTGGAATTATCATGGAGCAATCCCTGATCTTTTCCCAGTTGAGCTTATGGACCAAGTCAATTATTTCGCGTCTCAGTACAAGTTAACTGCCCATTTAAACCAGTTCCCCATTCTACTCATATTTATTAGTAAATATAAAGTCCCTTGGATTTTTAAGTGGCAATATTGTTTGTCCGACAATATTGTTGCCAGAGCTCATTATGTCAAATGGTGGGATGCATTCAAAGCCCACAGAATCATTGATCAAGTTAAACAGGAATTTCCAGTGAAAGTTCCTACTCCAGTCAAGCAGATCCCAGCTGCTCCAGTACAACAGGTTCTGATGGATCCTTACCAATCATCCAAGCTCGCCCCAGCTTCCTCTTCACAGTCAAAATTAAAAAGATCTTCCTCTTCCAAAACCAAAGGAAAAGCCCGATCTTCCAGTTCAGATAGTAAAGAGTTGCTTAAACTATTCAACCAATTCATCAAGGCCCCGGCCCAAGCCAAAGCCCAAGATGCTGAGTCAGATCATGAAGAGTCAGATGATGATTTACTAGAGGACGATGAAGCCCATAATTCAGAAGCCTCAGTGGAATCATCCAGTCAGAAGCCCTATGCCATCCTATCACAGGATGACCAAGACCCATTTGCTTAATTATTCTGCTTCAGTCACTACTGTCCAAAATTAATGACAGAAAAGCTGCAGAATAGTTAGTCAAAAAAGAGTCTCCACCGAAAGCAGAGTCTCCACTTACAACAGTCACGCTCCTTTAAGTCAAAAGCACGGGATTCTCCACCGAAAGCTGTTTTTTGCTTTT
>BRYF01000014.1:6322500-6325000 GCA_030159135.1 Actinidia polygama | reverse complement strand
CGAATTATGCCAAGTTAAAAAGTTTAGGGTTTAATTTAGGAAAATAATTTTTGCACTTCAATTTTAATTTCTACACTCTATTTTTTGATTTATGTATTCCAAATCTTTTATAATTTTTACCTAATAAATATAAAAAATAGAGTGTAGAAATCAAAAAATGGAGTGCAGAAAATTATTTTTCTTAATTTATTAAAATTAAAAACATAGGATTTTATCTGTTACCAAGGTCAAATTATGGGACACTTCTTGTAATTTTACTTTCTTTTATATAAACTCAACCATGGTTACTTTTTTGAACCCTAAACCCACTAACAACAGTCGATACCTCTCTCTCTCTCTCTCTCTCTCTCTCAAAATTTCACTTTTGCTATAGAAACCTAGAAAAGTTCTCGATGTTCTCTCTCAAGCCACTGATAGTTTGTTTTCCGTGAAAATATTTCTCTATCAAATTGTCACTTTCCGGGAATATTTCAAGTTATCCTGCTTCTCAACTGCCATTACTGGTGTGTATTCTCTTCCAATTTTGAGTATGAGTATAAATAGATACACATTTATTTCAGTTTCCTTTGAATTGGGTTTTTGTTATTTTTAGCTGTTAATTTCGATTTAAAGCCTGTGAGATCTGAAAAATAGAGGTACGGGCAATAGGATATTGGAAAAAGAGCATGTATTGGAGTGCTGGAACGAAGCTGCGTTTGTTTTTGATTTGTTTGTCCATATCTTGAACGTATTGGATTTCAATTTGTTAGTTAAAATTTTGTCTGGATTGATTATTTTGGGGATTAGATTTCAGCTGGGTATTGAGATTTCAAGTCTTTTTGTTAGTGGATTTTTTATTTTCTTTGTCGGGGAAAATTTAGTGTTATGGTTATTTTAGTCAAAGATTTCAGCTGGGTATTGAAAGTTCAAGCCCTCTTTTATGTTTTTTTGTCTTGTTCTTTTTTGATTTATGGGGAAAATTCAGTGTTATTGGTTAGTTTGAGCATAGATTTCTGCTGGGTATTGAAATTAGAAATCTTTTGTTGGTGGCTGTGGTTTTGGGCAGTAGGGCTTTTGATTATTTGATTTCGCGCTCCATGTCATCCAAATGCTCGTTAGTGTTGGCGGTGGGGAGCGATGAGAATTTGCAGAGTAAGCTTTTGGATCTGATGGACCACCCGAACGCCACCAATTTTAGTTGGAACTATGCATTTTTTTGGCAAATTTCTCTGTCCAGGGCCGGGGATTTGGTTTTAGTGGGGGGAGATGGGCCTTGTAGGGAGCCGAAAGAAAAGAAGGGGAGGTGTCGGCCGTAATCATGTGAATTCTCAGTCTTAGGCTTAAGGATGAGACTCAACAGAGGATGACGAAAAGGACACTTTAGAAATTGCACAAATTGTTTGGGGGATTGGATGAGGATAACTATGTCTTTGGATTGGATAGAGTGACCCATACCAAAATATTCTTCTTAGCATCAATGTACTTTTATTTCCCTAAATGGGAGGCGGCCCAGAAAAGTGTTTTTCTTCTGGCAAGCACATTTGGCTCTCGGACACGTTGAATTCGTCTTCTGAATATGCAAACCATTATTTTGATCCCAATTGATTCTGGAGTATTTGAATTAGGATAAGTGAGATCCATTCCCGAAAGCTCAGAGGTGGTTCGGTCAATAAAATTGTCTTTTTTGTCATTTCCTTCGCCTTTTACAGCCAAACCGACGATGGGTATTCCAGCCACGAAAGTGAAGAAAGATGGGAATGGCCAGTTCTTCAATTTAGGCATTGGGGAGCGACAGGATGGGATTCGAAAGCTTTTTGGGCAAGATTTGAACTCGACTCTTGCCCAATTTAGTGAAAAACTTGCTGTTAGAAAGGCTGAGGAAAGGCCATGGGAACGGTACTCAAATGGGAATCATTCCAAACACCCGAAATGGACTTCATGGTTCAGGGTGGACACAATTCCATAGCGTGACACAGGCAGCCCCAGCTGAAATTAGGCCTCAGGCCTCGGCTAATGTTGTTAGAGAAGAGTTTCAGCGTAACCACTACCAGCCTCTAAAGGCAGCACCGATGCAAATAGATTTCACCGGAGGTGCCAATTCAAGGCCTTCGATAATTTCCCATCCGGTTAATGTGGAATCTGAGTATTCCAATGTTGGGTCTTCGGGCAAGGACGAGCAGGCCAGGGCGGCTGATGAGAAACAGTCTCGGAAACAGGGATGGTAGCCCGCCAACGGAAGAGAATCCCTCAACTACGTGGAGACAGAGCGGCAGCTGAGAGAGAGAGGCTGAACCAGAGATTCTGGGGATTAGTAGCTGTTCTTCCCAATATCTCAAAGATGGACAAAGCCTCACTGTTGGGAGATGCTTTCGCATATATCACCGAGCTTCAGAAGAAGCTCGAGGACATGGAATCGGAGAGGGGAAAGTTTGAGACCGCCTCAGGCGAATCACCAGCTTCGGAGAAAACCCTAATTCGGAAACTGAAATCCGAGTTCCTGATATTGAAATTCAATCTGCTC
>BRYF01000014.1:6222500-6225000 GCA_030159135.1 Actinidia polygama | reverse complement strand
GTAAAAAGGTTTGTAACTATTTTGGATTATGCAAACAGAGTCTGATCATTTAAAAAGTTTTATTGATAATATTCTAAGTTTATTTTGGAAAATGCATTTACCTTGGCTTCGGCAGGTTTCATTCATACTTTTATGCCAAACTTAACTTTTGAAATTTTTCTGAAGTATAAATTTCCTAAGTGAGAATTACAAATGAAATGTGATCCTCATTTGCTTGGGCACCGAGCTCATGAGGTCCTAACGCAACTGCGAGATTATTCACTGAACTACTCAAGAACGAATTTGAGATGTCCTAAAAGCAAGTGCGAGACTATTCGTCGAACTGCTCAAGTATGAGCTTGAGATGTACTAAACATTCCGAAGCAAATCTGAAGAAAAGCCACATCTACGCTATGCAAACATCAGATTTTCGCTAAGAACATGTGTAAAACATGCTCATCGGGCTGCCTGAGCACTGAGCTCAAAAGTGTCCTTATCATTTATAAGACAAGTCTGAAGAAAAGCAACATTTACGCTATGGCATGCAAACTACAGATTTTTTCTAAGGCATGTGCACGACTTGTTCTTTGATATACCTGAGCACCAAACTTAGGATTGTCTTAAACATCCACAAAGTAGCGCAGATAAACGCTACGACATTCATAAGCTACCTGAGCACCAAGCTCAGGGTGTCCTAAAGCATTCAATAGACAAAAGAGAGGCATAAATAGAAGCAAACTAAGTTGGAAAAGATCAAGGGCAGACACAAGGGGGCGGGCGGGGCCACGACCCCCCTAAACATTTGAAAAACAAAATAAAAATTAAATTTTTTTATTTTTCTGTTAGTTTTGACTATTTTACGATTAGTTCATACACAATTGGATCCCTAAATATTTTTACCGAAAGGTCCCTTGAAAATGTATAATTCCCCCCTAAACGTAATTTCTACGTCCGCCACTAGAAAAGATAAAGTTGAATATATACAGAATTTACAAAGAACATTGTTGAAGGAATATTTACAAAGTTCAAGAACCAAGACCAACCCCCTTACATTGCAGCAAGGCACTTCCTAGCTCAGGGGGTTGTCTTACATGTCACCTTCAGCTCGGAGCTCCACTCCTACATTGCCTCTTGCTCTGCTACAGCTCTCGCCACCTCGGCCCTGCCATCAATAGTGTCTTCTTCCTCCAATAGGGCGGTTGACATACTCTTCTTCATCGAAGCCCAAGAGAAGGATGGGCGAATAAGGCTCAGGTAGGTCTGAAATAAGCCATTAGGGGCTTCACCACCACCCATGCAGGATGATTTAGTGGCGTGTAGAGCTCCTTAAGACACGCAAGGCAATCATCATGAAAAGCATCAAATCACCTTTGGCCTACATCACGAACATAGAGCAGCCCAACCCTATTCCATCTGCGGTTGAAGACCTGCTAGTAAACATGGCCTTGGCCCACCCTCTGGAGCTCAGACACCTTTCCCTAACTCTTGTCTAGCTCGACATAGGCTAGGCGTGATTTCAATGACGTGCTCCTTAGCAGCAACTGCGAGCTCCTCGTCCTTCTTCCTTAACTACCCCTCCAGGGTGTGGCTTTCCTCTGAGCCTTCTTCAGCTCATCAGACCTATGGAGGGCTTGCAAAAGTCAAAGATGTTTAGTTTAGAAATATCACTAAGCATTCAAAGTTTACAAAGCAATAAAATTACCGAGCTTGGGTACTTACTTAGACGTGTTGCATTATAGTGAGGTTGCATGCCGTCACCCTTTCCTACTTGTGAAGATTAGTCACATCCCAGGGAAGCATAACAACCTAAACTAAGACTAGGCAGGCATCATGCTCCTAGGCTATGTCAACAATGGTAAAACGCTGCTCGAGCTCTCTAAAAAAGAGATCAATAGCCCAGAGCTCGGGGGCAACGGTGGAAGTGAAAGGAGAGGTAGTAGCCAAGCTGGCCCCTGCCTTGCATCCTCGTTTGTGGGAAGGGTCCGCTTCAACACATTTCCCCTGTTAGTGTCCTTTTGGGGACGGGCATGGGCTCGGCGCCTCAACAATAAAAACAAAAGCAAAAGGTGGGGCTTTCGCTTTTCTTGGACTAGTTGGGGGTCTCGAAACTTTAGCTTTGGAAGCATCTCTACCTCAGAACTCGAATCTACTCATTCTCTACCAATTAAGGAATGCTCAACCTCTTCTTTGAGAACTTTGGGTATTGCGGGGCCTTGTCGTCCGATATGACCACAAGAATGGGTTCAACTTCGGCCAGGTTACCACCCGAAAGAATCTGCTTACCACCAACTTCATCTGCTTTTCCATCACCTTCTTCTTCAACTTTTTCCTCAACTTCTTATTCTACCTTCTATTCTACCTCCTCTTTGCCTTCGGCTAAAGCAGTTGTGAGCTCATTTCCGGACAACTAAAAAGAGTTGGACCTGCTATAGCTTGCTTCCTCCTCCTCCTCTTGCTCTAACTTCTAAGCAAAATCAACAGCCCCTTCATTGATGTATTGGCTAAAAGATCGGTTGTCGGA
>BRYF01000014.1:6202500-6212500 GCA_030159135.1 Actinidia polygama | reverse complement strand
GGGTAGCAATAAATAGTCAAGCAAAGAGCTAGCCGAACTCTATAGGAGTTCCGAGCTCTGTCCCCGTGTGGCTTATCTATGTATACTGAGGTTCAATTCTCAAGCCATCATTCCCTCTCGGAGCTCTCTCAATGAATGAATAGCTTGAAGGGGCAAAACCCTAACCCTAGGGGACAATACCCTAACCTAACCCTATCGGATCACCAGAAAACCATATTCAGCTACAAGCATGGGACGGACCCGTTTCAATGGCAGAAATAGATCTATTGGCAACCCAAAGCCCTTGGGACACAGAAAGCTTAATGGCCGCCTATAAATGAAGGACGGACAACGATGATAGACTTTAGCAGATAGTTTGAACACTCACCAATGCAGGGCCATGAAAAGTCAAAATTTAAGACACTAAATGCAAGATCCAAATGGACCCAGGAAGAATCAAAAAGCAGATGCACCCAAAATACAGGTATTTACGGAAAATTTTCAAAAAGAAATTTATAGTGATGATCGGAGGACAGTCAAAAGACGAAAAAGGTTCATCGAAAGATAAGAATGACGCGGTCGAAGACAAAGAGAATATGACAGTCGATTGCAGTGGTTCACAGTCAGTCAAAGATGCTCACAGTCTCTCTCTCTAAAAATGCTCTCAAATACAAGGTGAATAAATACCCTAGCTAGGGCTCACTATTGATAGACAAGCCTAAAGGTTCAAAGTTTTTGCCAAAAAGGACCTTAAGGCATTTCGAATTTTGCTCCCCTAATTTCAGTTTGAGTGACCCCATGTTGACACATGGCACGAAAAACACCATAAAGTTCCTGCCAAATAGCGTCTAAGGGTGGCCATGGTGCTCGCCCTAGCTCGGTCGAGAATGGTAAATGATGTTTTATCCTTCCACAATTTTCCCTCAACTCGCATGAGCTTGATCATCAACTAAAGAGGTTATGGGAGTTGGTTGCCAAATGATCCTTATTATGGGGAAGCTTGGATAACGGAGCTTGTTAGTGCCTGTAAGCTGTTCTCTCACTGCCTTTTGTGTTTTCCTTTCACTATCTTGTAGTGCCATGCATCGGTGCCTGGTTTGTCGAAAACTCAATTAAGGCACGGATGCCAATAGTCGCTCCTTAGCAAGTTTGACAAGCATCATCGTGTCGGAGCTCGATTGGAGGACTTGACTAAGCAATGATTTCAAGGCACGTCAAGGTAACTTGCACGACGAAGTTTACTCTGCCATTCGTACGATTGGGTCTTGACGTTGATGTGGTAGGCTAGCTACCAGGAATACCCTAAGGGCATGATGGTTAGCCGCCTGATCATTGAAATGGCAGCTGACATGTCCAGGCACACACCAAGCAATATTATAAAAGCTCATAAGCTATATACAAACTCTCTCTCTCTACACTTCCGATCATTAACTTGATCGTCAGAGAATTATCCCTGGACAAGTCCGATGGCCTTTCTCACTACTCATGTTTCATAGGTCTGGTAAGCAGCCTGTGCCACCGTCATCCGTTGACAAGCCACCGTATGTGTCTACGCTCAATTTTCTTTCTCTCCCTACTAGTCCATTCGGATGATTAATTATACTTTATGTTGGTGTAAATGTGGTTTTGAGATTGTCCAAAGTGAGATTGTATTGGACAAGTTTGTTCTAGATACAAGGTTTGGTCTGATTCTATGGTTCAATTTAAATGGTCAATTTTGATTCTAAAAAATAAAGAATTAGTCTATATGTTATATATATATATATATATATATATATATATATATATATATATATATATATATATATATATTGGAACACCTCCAAATCCTAGAACTTAAATGTTAGGCTCCATTTAGATACATGGATTTCAAATCATTCATTTGGATACCTTTCTTTTTTGAGCAATTTCAATTACATATATAGAGAGAAATAGGGGATGAGAGAGAAGATGAGGGTGAAGTGTTAGAGACGAAGTTGAGATGGGTCGGTGGTGGGGACACTAGGCCTAGGCCCAGGCCCAGGCCCAGACATAGACATACTAATAGTTGTGTCTATAGGCGTAGGTCCAAGAGAGCTTACTAGGTTTCATTGTGGTTGGATAGTGGACTGCCCTCTGGACCTGATTAGTAGTAGCTCATTGGACATATTTTATTTTGTAGTATTTTATTCAATGTTTTATTTATTTGGTTATTATTTTTAGGGTTTAGTTTATTTTCTCTATTTAAAGAGAGATTTATTATAATTTGAAGACAGATGATGGTTATGAATGTAAAAAACCCTAGTTTCCTCTCTCTTTCTTTTGAGATTCTGGTGTAAAGCCAAACGTCTCCCTCACCTTCTCTATTTCTCTCTTTCTTTCACTATGTTTTTTTTATTGTTTAAAATTCTTTCATTTTTCTCTTAAAATTCAAGAGTGATTTCTTTAGATTTTAGATCTTTTGATCTATTCGTCACCCAAACATACTCTTATATTATTTTTGAATTTGGATGGTATGTTATTTTTACATTTGGATGGTTTAAAATTTGGATATTTGGTTCATATGTTTTGGATACTTGGATGTTAGGTTTAATATTTTGGTTTTTGAATGTTTGACTTTGATATTTGAATGTTAAAAATATTTGCTTTAATGGGGTATATATTTCAAATTTAGTTTAGAATTTTCCATAAAAGTGTGCAGCTTGGTGCATCATATTGGTGTTGAATAAATGTGATTCGATGTGTATTATCTCATTGCGAAGAACATTTGGTACCCATCGTTCGGGTTCCAGAGCTCAATTTTGTTTGTTCCAAGGTCCAACGAGTTTAATGAATGAGAAGCAATTAGGTTGGTTTGTGTTTATACTACCTAACTAAATGTGCCTGATATGATCTGTTGGGATCTATAAATTGTTGTAAACTTGTGTTTGTTCACTTGTTGTTACCAGTGAGCAATTGTTGGTACATCATAACATCACCTGGTCTTTGATTGTTTGATCTTGTTGCCTCTTGAAGTATGTTATGTAATGGTAAGGTTTTGTTTTCTATACATTAGTAGTTAAGAGTGGCGATTACATTTTTTTCTCATGGGACACTGCTCACTTCATCCTTCCTATGTATAAGCAAGGCCTTTTATATTGGTTTTCTATTTCAATTTTACAAAATTGTTTTTCTTTTTGTTTTATCTTTATTTTCCTAATTTTATGTTTTTAAAATGAAAATGGAGATGATGGCAAAAAGTAAAAGGTCTCAGCAGGATACAGTGATGGGAGTATTGAGACAAAAGATGAGGAAAAGGAAGAGGTTCTCTGTCCTTGTTTGAGTAGTTACACTGTGACTTTCGCAACCTCTTCGATAGCAATCACACTGCGCTCCATCTTGGTGATGGGTTGATTTTAAAGGCGTGGTTCCATGAGATTGAATGCTAACCTAGAATTCTCCCAACACCACGACCCCATTCTTTGACCATATCTCAACTTCCATCATGGTTCCTTCATTGATCAAAGTTTCATGATGATCCTTCTTTATTTTACTCTCGTCACTTCCTATATGTGCACATTTTCACTCATGCATGCACCAAGAGAGAAGGAAGAAATTCACACATGAAACTTTTGTCACTATGTTTCTATGGAGTGTGAGCTTGAGAGATGAGAGGAAGGAAATCGAGGATAGACACTCACGGTGGTCCTACGATGATGTGGGTAGCTACAACTAGTCAACAGCAAGGTCCTAGCTACAACACAGAAATAGTGAGATCGGTCGCTGGAGTTATTTTCGAGAAATGGATCTTCAATGCTCAAGTTAGAACACCGAAGAATGTATTTTTTTAGAGAGTGAGTGTATGTCATCCCTTTAGCTGAAAGTGCGTACTTTTTTTATAACAAAGGCTCCCCCTATATAGTACATCTCGACACGAACCTTGACGCGCCAACTATCGTGTCACTAAGTAGGCGACTGACTCAACCATGCTCCTAAGGCCTAGTTGGTAGTATGTCTCCATACCGTAGATGTCTTGTTCTAGGCATAGGGACTGTCAGGGGAAATTTCATCGTGCAAGTTATCTTTTACCCCTTGATATACCTCAAGATTGCCGCCGACTGTTGTCCCTTGGCCAACCTTTGGCACAGTCACCCCACAGAGCTTACTAAACAGCGACAGCTCTAACGTGACACAGATCCTTAGTTCGAAAAATGATAGTGCTTGGTAATATCTCGACTGAACTCCGGCGTACGTCATCCCCCAAGCTCGCTTCGTAGTGATTCCCCTGGCGGTGGCGCTTGCCCTGGTGGGCCCCGATCTTGTAGTTTATTTTATCCTCTTACAATTATCCCTTAATTCGCATGGTCTAGGTTAATGCTTGCCGAGGTGATGTTAACTGGACGTGTTTTCCTTTTGAGGCCTGAGTCTGTCGCAATGTTGAGCCATGCGTCAGGGTTTGATTAGTTTACAAGCTTGGCTTGAGCACTGATGTCGAGGCCCCTACCTACTCCTAGGATTTGTTTGGCATGGACACGCGGCGTGGGAGCTGCCACATGCTTGTCTCTTATTAGTTTTGGGGCGGCGGTTTGCCCGCGAAACGATGCACCTCAAGGGCGTGTTTGGACGTTTTTCCCGCCTCTTTAGCTTCCTATGTAAAAATGTTCGCCTTCCTAGTCACTATTCAAATTGTTCCTCTGAGAGCTCTTAGAGAGAGAAAGAGTGCGAGACATCGGATTGCTGCCCTACTCAGTTTTCGTCACAGGCTTTTGCTCCAACGTTGATTCCGATCTCACCATCAGACAACAGTTGTTGTTTTTTGTTCATCACTATAAGTTCTTTCATTGCAAAATTTTTATTTTCTATTGTTCATGTGCACGTTAATTTTCTTTTGTCCAACCCTTTTTGGGTTTTTGTAGCTTTAAGCTTCTTGCTGCTCGATGTCTGTATTGTCGTGTGATTTATTCATTTTTTTGTTGCATCTATTTTTTGTTTTCCCGTTCACCATTGATGGGTGGTTGTAGCTTTCTCGATTTTGGTTGAGGTTGCCCCCGAACCATTTTTTTGATTGAAACGGGTCTGAGTTGTATCCCTATTATTTATGGCGCCAATCTTTTCAAAATCTGACTTCTAAGGTTAGCGTTCTTCCCCTTCGAACTCGTCCACTATTGAGGTTAGCTCGAGGTGGCAAGAGGGTTTGATTACTGCTCCACTAAATGATACATATATAACTTAATACCCTTTGGGACAAGCTTCAAAGCTTGTACCAAGCTCGATTGACTATTCCCAAGAGCTAGAGCTAATGGGTTCGAGTTCATAACTCACTAGATGGTTCGGCTGGCTTCAATGCCTGTGTGTTGTCATGATTATGTAGTTGAGCTTGCTCTCACCGTTTACTTTTATTTTCAGAACATAGAGTTGTATCGGGCTCAACTACTCATTCATGAATACGCAGTTTTAACTCAATTCTGCATCGACCACAATATTCTAGACAATGTTCTGATAGAGAGGTCGAACCCTAATGAGGATGACAATTTAGTAGAGGGGTAAGGTAACCGCATACCAGTCCGAACTTGGTTGCTCATTCCCCTTGAGTACCCTGTTGAAGGAGGTTATGGCCTTGTGTCGTCTTACGTTCATACAGGTGTCTATAAATTTTGTTCAGATCGTGCTGGCGGTGGACATTTTGATGCAGAGGGAGGGCATGGAATTTACTACCGCGGATCTGCTTCACGTATACTGCATAGTTCGGCCTAGGAAAGATCCTGAGACCCATATGTATGCTGGTAACCATTATCTTCGACTCCGGAAGCCCCAAAGCCTCAAATGAGATTGGACATTGATGCCTCATATAAAGATTTGTACATGGACGACTTCATTTGGGTTTTGGGGCGTTGGGAGTTCCGAGATGATGATCCCGACTTCTTTGCATTTCTAAGATACATGGGCTATGTCCTTGTTGGTCAGTAGATTTTTTTTGGGATTACCTCAGTTTTTGAGTAATTTTTGCACTTATTTTATTTATGGTGATCTGACGTTCTTTCCATATCGATTTAATTATTGAAAGATTTAGTGTCTAGTATTGGCGGAGATCCGAATATTGTGCCGCAACAATCAAAGCGGTGAACAACTATCGTCGTACACGAAAGCTAGACGAGCTACTGAATTACGTGTTGATATATTGCCATGTCATCCCTCATCGAGCTTACCTTTTGAGACAAACTAGGTTTCCTCCTCTATGCATTCGCGAACGAGCTCCAAAGGGTAGGCGTTCACTTTCGGTTGAAGTCAGCAATCTCGTTGAAGGGATTATTGCTGAGCTTGCGCGGCAAGAGGCTGAAGGGCAGGGTATAGGTTCTAGCATATCAAGTTCTTCTAATTTGTTTGGACTTAGCAATGAGGATGCAAGTGAGGGGATAGTGGGCAAAGTTGGGGATGTTTAGGAGGACGCTGAGGTTGAAGAAGGCAAGGAAGATAACCAAATCAAAGATTAGGTCCCTGCCATTGCTACCCAAGCTTAGATCCTACCGCCGCGCCTATACTTGTGTTATTCTCGGCTTTTGAAGTTGCTGACGACCTCAGTTTTCCTATAGTTGAACCTGTTGCCGAAGACTTAATCGAACACTCCTTCAGTCAAGGCAGTAGTTTGGGTAACAACTTGGAAGAGGTGCATATGGCTCCCAAACCTAGGACCTTGGGTAAGAACAAGGCCGCGGTGGCCTCGCTCGTTCAGCAAGCCCTCGATCTAGTTTTAGCTCTCTTTAGCACGACGGAGGTTCAGCCGAGTGCTCCATTGTCCCTTCACGTCAACAAGAGGAAAGGGAAGCTCCCTGTGGAAGGGCTCTCTCGTTAAAGAAAGGGAAATGAGGTTGGCAGCTCGGTTGGACCTTTGAAAATTGTTGGTGTTCCCAAGCTTTGGGCTCCAAAATTTGTTGTTGTTGAGCTTGGGAAACAAGTTACCAATGCTGATACCTCTAAGGATCATGAAACCTACCTGGCCTTGGGGAACGCCTTCATTCTCCTACAAGATGTGGTGGACCTCGTTGTAGAGGGATCAAAGGAATTCAGAGATCTAATAATAATGCAAGGCGTTTAGGTATGTCAATTAGCTCGGTCAACTCTTGTATATTTTCTACTCGAACACTTAGCAATTTTTGTGTTTATTTTGTATAGCCTCCAGAGAGTTGTGGCTAACTCTGACCGCATGAAGAAATATTTCACTGAGCTGAAAAAGACCATTCAGAGGACCTACGCTTTGAAAGGTGATCTAAAGTAGGCCAACCTTGATTTGGCTGTTGCGGAAGAAGTTATCGTTCATGCCCACAATGAGGCCGAGGCTACTTTGGCGCAAATGAACAAGGCTTTACAAGATGTAACCGAGCTCCAAAAGGTGACTTTTGGCGAGGTGTTCGAGCGGGTGTTCAATCGCGGCTATAACCGAGCTGGAGATTCTTATGAGAAACAGGTAGCCGAGCTTCATCCAAGTATATTTCAAGAAGGTTGGCTTGCCTTCCTGAAAGAGCTTGTACTCCTTCATATCACCCGTCTTGGACTGCAGTAGCCTCTCCAGTCGAGTTCCTAGATCCAACCGTAATTTACTCCCCACTCATTCTGTCGGGCTTTAATGAAGAAGAATACATGAACCAGCTGGCGAAGGAGGAGAATGGTGCTGTTGTTCGGGAGATCGACACGAATTAGGGAAGGTGAAGGAGAGGGAGCTGGTGAAGAAAACTCGAGCGCCCTACAAGAAGAGTAGTTTGTCTTAATATTCTTAATTTTAAACAATTATTACTTTTATGTAAAGATGCTTTCAACGTGTGCGGTGCTCTTCTTTCTTTAGCTTGTTTTTTGTTTGTATGTCTATAGCGTAGATGCAACTTTTATTTTTGCGTTTTATCTCGATAGGATCAGGTCATTGCTTATTTTCATGACACTTGTGGGACAAAGTTCAGAGCTCGCATAGAGCTCGGCTAACTCTTTTCTAAATTTTTGCTAAGTATACTTAGGCAAACCTCATGGGATAGAGTTCGGAGCTTGCATAGAGCTCGGCTAACTCTTTTCTAAATTTTTTCAAGTATAATTACGCAAACCTCATGGGATAGAGTTCGGAGCTCGTATAGAGCTCGGGTAATTCTTCCCTAAATTGTTGCTAAGTATACTTAAGCAAACCTCATGGGACAGAGTTTAGAGCTCGCATAGAGCTCGACTAACTCTTCCCTGAATTTTTTTTAAGTATACTTAGGCAAACCTCATGGGATAGAGTTCGGAGCTCGCATAGAACTCGGCTAACTCTTTCCTAAATTTTTGCTAAGTATATTTAGGCAAACCTCATAGGACAAAGTTCGTAGCTCGCATAGAGCTCAACTAACTCTTTCCTAAATTTTGCTAAGTATATTTCGGCAAACCCCATGGGACAAAGTTCGGAGCTCGCATATAGCTCGGCTAACTCTTATCTAGAAAAGTTTTGTCAGGTATACTTTGGCAAACCTCATGAGACAGAGTTCGGAGATCGCACAGATCTTGGCTAACTCTTCTTTAAAAAAAATTTGCTCTCTTGAGTTCATATTTAATTAAATGGGAAGTTTTCTTTTTTATTATCATTTCTGAAAAAGGGTGTGTTTAAAAATTTAGGCCAAGTGATTTTCTATGTGGCTACAGAAAGTACTTGATAATAGTATCTTTCAGCAACCCTTTTTTATAAGTGTATTTCATAAACATATAAGTTCGATTTAGGATAGTTAACACTTTAATGATAGTACTTTCTCAAGTTGTTGGAATTCCAAGGTTTCGAAGCTTGTTTACCCTGGGAGTCTTCGAGGTAGTAAGCAATCTTCCCGGCGAGCTTAACTATCTTGTATGACCCTTCCCAATTTGGGCCGATCTTCTCGTCTGTCGGGTCTTTGGTATTTCAAACAACCTTCCTCAAAATGAGATCTTTGACTGAGCTTTCTAGTTGTATGTCTTAGCTTATTTCTTCTAGTAATCTGCCATTTGAATTAGCGCACTTTCTCTTCATTCTTCAGCAAGATCGAGATCCCGAGCTAAGACTTCCTCATTATGACTAATATTATATGCCTCGATTCGTATTGTGGACAGACTGACCTCCAGCGAGATTACAACTTCGAATTCAAAAGCCAGAGCATAAGGCGTTTTGTTTGTTGCTTTCCGCGGTGTGGTCTAATAAGTCCACAAAATGTGTGGTAGTTCATCGACCCATTTGCCTTTCGCTTTTTCGAGCCTCTTCTTGATCCCGTTCATGATTGTTTTGTTGGTGGCTTTGGCTTGCCAATTGCATCGCGGATAGCTTAGAGTGGAGTTGTAGAACTCAATCTTCAGTTGCGCCAATAAGCCTTTAATCTCTTGTCCTATGAACTGAGTTTTGTTATCTGATACGAATGCCCTGAGAATGCCGAACCTGGAGAATTATCGTTCCCCGCCAAATCCTTCAACCAACAAAAGCAACAACTCCCCAAATCAACTGGTACTCGTGATAGTTTTTATTTGAGTTTGATTAAAATAATGGGAATGAATAGTAAGGCTGTATTTGCACTATATGACTATATGAGTACGTGGGAAAATCTACAGTAGGTGAGATTTTAGTGAAATTTAAAAAAAAAAGAATGATGTGGCATTTTGTGACCTTTCATTTCAATCCAAAAGTTATAATTCCGACTATTTAATGGCAAGTTTGGTCCTCAACGTATACATTTTGTCGTATTGTGGTCCCCAATGTACCAATTGTATTAATTTCGTTCTCCATGTTTGAAATGTGTCTTTAAATGGTCCATACTCCAAAAGTCATCTCATTTCTGGTGATTTTTTTTCAAAATTTAGTCAAAAATTTTACTTTTCGGGTTCGTCTTCTGTATAGGAATCGAAAAAAGTGAAGAAAAAAATGACCATATTTAAAAAAAATTCAAAAAAGACAAAAAAATCTCACTAAAAATCTGCTGTAATTTAATTTTTTTTATCTTTTCTGAACTTTTTTTTAAATATGGTCTTTTTTTCACTTTTTCAACTCCTCTTTTCAAGACGAACCTGAAAAGTAAAAAAATTTGACCAAATT
>BRYF01000014.1:6175000-6192500 GCA_030159135.1 Actinidia polygama | reverse complement strand
AACGATTATGAACAAATGTTATGAGTGTAAACAAAGGCATAAAACTTGCCGATAGCCTAATGCCTAGATTCGTTCACATTTACGAAAATGAATAAAAATATTTTTTTCACATTTACAAGTATGAACAAATATTCATCTTTCACAAATATGAACAATGATGTTTTGTTCATCTTTATGAATATAAATAATTATTTTTTGTTCATCTCTGTAAATGTGAACAAAATACAAGGTCACATTGTTAAAACGTTTTGGAACAAAAAATAAAGTGTCACAAGTAATGTGCACCACATTTTTCTTGTTATAATGATCTGAAATATCAATTTTATTGTCCTTTATTGTTTTATTTTACCCCAAAAGCAAAATTTATTTGTCCTCTACATCCACGAGTGTTTAAGAATAATGTAAATGATAGATGATTTTGGAAGAATAAGTTTACAATTTGTACTTTGTTGGGTTTCTTTATGTAGAAGATAACAATAAAAAAATTAAAAAATATATATCTATAATACAAATCAGAATTTAGTTTGAATTCTAAATCTATCTCTCATTATCTACGGTTGAAATCCAGTTGAGTAAATCCAACGGCTGAGATTTCACCGATTATTTTTTTCCGCCTAAAACTATCACTTCCTTCTTCTCAAAATGTGTGTGACCTAATGGACAAAAACCTCTAAAGTTTGACATATATTTTATCCATTGGATCATTTTTTTAGTGGGACCCACAAAAAAAAAATTAAAACACACATTTCTTTTCCTCTTATTTTTTAATTTTTTTTGCATTTAATATTTTTTTATTGTTTGACCAAATTTTTGACAATAAGAGTCTAAAAATATAAAAAAAATAATTTAATTTAGAGATAAAAATATTTTTTTATTTTTGATGAATGTTCTCTTAAATTATATTTTTTTATATTTTTATATTATTTATCAAAAAAAATTAATAAAATATAAAATATTGATTAATCACTGAAAAAAATTCACTAAGAACAATAAAAGATGAAAAGGAAAAAAAAATTTATATGTCCATTTTTTTTAATAATTTATTCTCCATTTTGTAGCAATGTATCTCTTCGTATATGTATGCAATATATCTTTTATCTGAAATTTATATTTTATCTATCTTTTAGATTATAAACTCTAACAAATAAACTTAAGAGATGATTTTTTTTTTTGCGTAGTGCCCGTGGACACAGATAATTTCTAGTATAATTATATTATATATAATAATTTTATTTGAAGATATAATTATAATAAAATAAAAATTAATTTTTTAGTGTGCGGAGGCCACTTTGGTTTGTGTTTACAAGCTCCCGAAGAACGCTGACGCCGCAGTCCGTGTCGATCCCCCTTGTCCTCGTACGAAGCTCATTGGCCATAGCTCCATCAATGCCCGAAGGGGGCAATTGAGTCTTTTTGCGTCAAACATTCCATGGTATTGAGATTATTATTTTTACTCCATTGACATGATATTAAGCGTTGTCCCTACCACTGTTCTGAAATTTCTCCAAAGTTTTATATCGTTTTGAATTCTTTCATAAAACATTTATAATCCTAATTATGAATTTAACAGGTTGACATGATTGTTTTTGACCAATTTTGATAAGTTTGGATAGATATTTTGAGAGAGAGAATCGATCCTATTCATTCTTTTTCTGTGATAACTCGTTCATATGAAGGACCATATGTGCGTAGTGTTGAAAATACAAGGAAAAAATTAAACTTTATTGGTGTTCACTTTGCAACAGAATCCTAGGAACTAGGAAGTATTGAAAAGTGTAGTTTCCTATACCACCTTCTTAAAAAAGGAAAATAATTTCCTATACCACCTTCAATAGTTTAAATTTAATTATTTTTCTTAATTTTTCTTTTCTCTCTATAAATTCATCCCTAAACTTTTGATCTAAATACAACATAAAAGAAACACAGGGTAGTAGAACAGCTCCATTATGTATCTACAACTTCAATATTAAAGTAGCAAATCATCAATCATTGTTATCAGCAAAAGGATATTCACCGATGTAATTCTCCAAAGGATTGTATGAGTAGATATTGAAAATGTCACCGTTATCGCATTGCACGCTGTTGGCCCAAAAGGCAACCTAAGAGGGGAGTGAATTAGGTTTTTCAATAATTAATGATAATTAAGATTAATTAAAATTTAATCTAATCAATCAAATAGTAAATCAAGTTATATGTGATGCAATATAAGTAAGAATCAAATAAAAACAAAACACAAGAAGGAATACAAAGATTAACCGAGATTTGATCATAACATGTGATCTACGTCCTCCCAAGACCTTCACAAAATCTTCTTCCACTATTTGCAATCAATAATTACAAGGTGGGAGCTGATTTTCAAGTGTTCAGCTCACTTTTTACACAAGTAATTTTGTCTAAGCTCTACTCAAACTTACAAGTAATGTTGTTCAAGTTTCATTCAAACTTACAAGTGTTTGGCTTTTACAAGAGGAACACTCAAACTCTCACAAGTGTTTGGCTTTTACAAGAGAAACACTCAAAACTATCACCAAGTATTTTTGTCTAAGTTACCATCAAATTTACAATGATATAAATGTATGGAGATGATACAAGTTGAAAACAAACTTTCTATAAATAGTAGATATGAGTGGAATAGCTCAACCTTGAGGAACAAGGAGAATTTTTAGAGAATAAGCAATTTATTGATCAATCCATGTTATAATCTAATTCTTCAACCCATAAATGTTATTTGAAAACTTGTATATATAGCCCTTAAGTTGATTTGCCCGTTGTAAAAAGTATAGAGATCATTTAATGCAAGATTCGGACATTTACAACGGTCAAAAATAGAGCCGTTGCACCCAGGTGTTGACACTTTTTCATGTGTTGACACTTTTTTCTTGTATTTGGCTATTGACTTAAAGTGTCGATACTTTTTTGAACATGTGTCGACACTTGCTGCAGTTTTGACTTCTGGGTGCAGTTTTCAGTAAATTAGCTATAACTTCTTCGTTACTTGGAATTTTTAAAAACCGTTTGTTGCGTTGGACACTAGACTTCCAGGGCTATAATTTAGGTTAAAACAATTCTTCATTTGTACTTGTAGAGACCGAGATAATCCCATTTGAAATTGACCGTAAAATTGTAGAAAATCTACTTTGACAATACCTCACCTTTTTTATCATAACTTCTTCAATACTTGGAGTTTGGTCATGATTTCAATTCCATTGAAAAACTAATTTCCAGGGCTTGAATATAGACTCAAAATTCTTTGCATTTGAATCTCTGTAGCCCAAGATATTCTCTTTTAAAATCAGTTCAAGTTTCTTACAAAATTTTCTACATGTGTCGACACCTGACGAACATGTGTCGACACTTGATCATCAGTTTTGTCTTCTGTTCACATGTTTCAACACTTTCTTCAAGTTTGGACACTGTATTCATGTGTCGATACTTTTCAAAGCATGTGTCGACACTTTAATTCCAAATGGCTCACTGTCCATAGGTGTCAACTCTTTTATCCATGTGTCGACACTTATTTTCCTAGATTTGAATCTTTGCTTACTGTCTTCAAGTGTCGACACTTCAAGTAGGATGTATCGACACTTTTCTCCTAGAACATATTTCTTCATTTTCTTAACTTTTTAAGCACCGATCACTTCGAATACTTTAAGATAATTTTCCCGTGGATGTGTATGATCTTCAATATTTTTAATCTAGTGGGATTCATGATTATTCAAGACTTTCATAATATTTATTCAATATAACTCTAAGTTTTCAAGTGTCGACACTTTCTGGGCAGAAAGTATTTGTATTTTATTTAATCAAAATAAGCTCTGAAACATAATGCTTATGGACTGCACGCTAATTAAACACATTAGCTACTAACACAATATTTTGTTATCATCAAAATCAACGTATTGAGTCAACACACGCGACCGCAATCTAACCATAGACTGCTCCGCCATAGGTTTGCACATATTAGTTATATGATTGCAATACCTGTTAGGAATTTAAATTCAATTTATTAAAAAAAGCAACAAATTGATAAAAGGCATTGGTCAAATAATAAAAGAAAATGTCCAAAATTTAAAAATAATGGAAAAGATTTATAGCCTATAATAAAAAATTAAGAGGCATGACAGGTTTAAGTCATTATCGGCATTCTTTTGTGGGTACTTGATTATAGAGCCACTTCAAGATAGAATTCAAAATTTTATGCATGATTTTTTGGTAATATCATTGTGATTACATTTTGACATCATGTTTTAGTGTTATCAATGCATCTGATAGTAATGACATCTTTTAATAATCTCACATAAAATATGTGATTGGTACGTGCAAGTAACCTATCATATACGTGATCACCATAAATAACAACTAATAACAATACTATACATTTAGATTTTTTATTCAAAAATGTGTCTAAAAATTAAAATGTATAAATAAAATTCATTTTAAATATGAGTTGGATGACACTAATTTTGAATCTACATATCATATGCCTCATTTTTTTAAAATATAATTCCGAGTAAGAATTTTAAATGGTACCTATTGATGTGGGGTAAACATTCGTACTTTGCCAAGGGGACACATCGCCCTCCTTCAGGAAAATCTCCACTATACCTCGCTATGCTCACTCATATTCACGTCACCAGGCTTTCTCCATCTCGCATATGAAGTGAGGAGTTGTTTTATCGCTAGATCGCTAGTAATCATATTGCCTCTAAGCTCGCCATCCTCCACACCGTAGATGGGCGAGGTGAAATACATGTCGTCTATATCCAATCTTCTATCTCCATAGACTCCGTCTCCTCAGGAACTATCTATACAAGGAAACTACCTTTGAAGAGATCATTTCCATCACGACACTTACGATCATGGGATATCCTCCAGATGTCAGATCTCTCCATTAAGTCTCCAATATTTCTGGGATATATTACCATATTTTGCCGCCCGAGGATCATGCCGCATTTCCTTGCACGGCTCTTCATTCTCTATCTTTATAAAGGTCGCTCCCCCATCAATATAAGGTACACAATTTAATCTTCACATACAGACTAATAGCTCTGCTTTTTATTTGCTTAGCCAATATTCGCCTTGGTTTAATTCGCACGCCGGAGGGGTTTTGAAACGACAATTCTCAAATATGAGTTGGTTGCTCGCCTAGATTTTTACCACAACAGTTTGGTGTCGTCTGTGGAAACGACAATTCTCAAATTTCTATGCACCTGCGTAGCCGATTATTGCCCAAACCAAGTGCCAGCAGTCCTTTGGACAACAGAGCTCATCCGATGGCCAATACCAGTCAAACTCCAGATCTAAAGGTCTCCATCCTGAGATACATGATATGGGTGAACAAATGAGAATCATGAACGAGAACAATGCCCGTTTATTGCAACTCCTCGCAACTAACTCACCACTATTTCCTCCAGTTCCCGCTCCTAAAAATAACCCTTCTCGTCAACCTCGTCGCAAAGTTATCATAGCAACGGTCAAGCCAGGCGACACTAATCTCCCACACCTCGTCTTCGATGAGAGAGAAGTTCCTTTTCAGAGTCACGATCATTCATCATAACTGTAATACCCCGACCCTAAATTAACTTTACTTTATTATAGAAATAGAAATTATTGAAATTAAATTTAAGTTATTTAATATGTTTTGAGGTTAAATTATTAGATTCATAACTTTTGGGTTAAATTAAATAGGATATTAAAGTTGAAGGGGCTAAAGTGTAATTTTATTAAAAAGTTTGACACGTGTCATATGTGACACATCATCCGCCGCTTGTGTTTTTTTGTTGAAAGTCTATAAATGCAAACAGAGAGTTTGAGAAAGAAAGAAAAGAGACATGAGAAAATAATTTCGTGTGGTTAAACTTCGATCGTGAAAGACATGATTGTAGATCAACGGTGAGATGATATCAGATTGGTGTAAAATTTTAATATGATGATCACGGAAGCCAGATCTTCATATCTAATGGTCTAAAATTCAATTTGAGGTAAGCAGGAGGTATACAATATGCTTTCTAAAACTCTAGATTTATTTCTTAAATTATCTGATTTTGTACTCCATTGGCAAGTGTGCTATCTGTTGAAATCCATATGATTTATTGAAATTCATGACATTATTGGAATCATGATGTGTATGGCTAAAATGCCATGGTATTGAATGCTCTGTTTTAAAAATTGGCCGCCTAGGCGCTAGGCCCCCCGGCTACCTAGGCGGGCCTAGGCCCCGCCTAGGTGCTAGGCCCCCGGCTGCCCGCTTACCACCTAGTGTTTTGTAGAGATCTAATTTTTAATTTTTATGTATTTTAGAGACATAAATTGTCATTTATATCTTACTCTTAATAGTATTCAACATTGAATTGTGAACTCAACTATTTTGATGTCATTTCTTTGTTAGAATTTGATATTTGATAATTTATTATTATTTTTAATAAATATTAATTCTCTAAATAAATAAATAAATTAAAAACCGCTTAGACCCTAGGCCCCCCCTGGCTGCCTGATTACCACCGAGCAATTTTTAGAACCTATTGAATGGTATGGATTGGGTGACCCTACAAATAACCGTGGCTCCTGTATAATTGGTGGGACCCAGTGTATAATGGGTCGGGTCGTGACAATAACTCCAGAAGCGAAGGGCGAGGAAGTCAGGAGAGGGAGATTTCCTCGCCGGAACAGTCAAGCACCTAGGCGTCAAAGCACTTCCACCTCTTAGAAGATTCGAGAACTTGATGTTTGCCTTGATGCCATCAATACGGGGACAGGTGCACCAGTGACAGTGGACACTTTGATCAGACATACTGAACCTCCCATTCATGAAAAGGGTATTAAAAGCAAGGTTTCTTCCAAATTCAAACTACCCAGTCAGCTCGGAACCTACGAGGGCAAAACGGATCCTATGGATCATTTAGATTCATACAAGAGTTTGATATCGCTCCAAGGTTATTCGTATGAGGTAATGTGTAAGGCATGTTTTGCCACCTTGAAAGGGTTGGCGAGGTCATGGTTCAGGAAGCTACCTCTTAGGACCATTATCTCGTTCGGCGACCTAAGCAAGCTTTTCGTTGCCAACTTCATGAGTTGTAGGGTCCGCCAGAAGAACGACTCTCATTTCTTCATCATTCACCAGAAGGAAACTGAGGGATTGAAAGACTATATCAAGCGGTTCAACCAAGTCGTCTCTGAGGTAAAGGATCCCAGCGATAAGGTGGTAGTCATGGCCATGATGGAGGGGCTTCGCCCAGGTCCACTATTTGACTCCCTCTCTAAAAATGTACCTGAGATCTTATCGGTTCTCCAAAGCAAGGCTAACAAGTATATCGCCGCGGAAGAGTTGGCCGAAGCAAAGCGGAGGCGAGGCGACGAGGGAAAGATGACCACAAAATGAAGGAGCCCGACAAAAGACGATATGACTACAAGGAGGAAACGAGAAGCAAAAAGTCTGATCGAGATCCAAAACGGGCCAACGATAGGCGTCCTCGTACTCCACCTCGCCACCCGGAATTGGTTTTTCCACCTCTCAACGCTCTCATCGCCTAAATACTCATCGAGATTAAACATGAAGAATTCATTAAATTGCCCAGAAAAATCAAGACCGATCCTCGGAAGAGAAACAAGAACAAGTATTGTGAGTTCCATCAAGACCACGGCCATAACACCGAAGACTACTTCCAACTAAATGAACAGATAGCCGACCTTATCAAGAGGGGGTATATGAGGAAATACGTAGTTGATCGCCCGCCTCCCAACTCGCCAGATAAGAGATATGGCAATAACAGACCTACTGTCGGCGATATACAAGTGATCCATGGCGGATTTGGATCTGGTGGATGTTCAAATTCATCCAAAAAAAGGCATGCCAGGAGTGCCAGTGGGAGAGCTGAAGAAGAAGTTTATAACCTCTCCTCGACCGTCCTTGATACTCACCCACCTATCACCTTCAACAATGACGATCTGAGAGGCCTACACCTTCGTCATGATGATGCCTTGGTCATCTCAGCCATCATCGCCAACTTCAATGTTCAATGGTCTTGATCGACAATGAGAGTTAAGCAGATATCTTGTTCATCTCGGCGTTTGAGAAAATAAAGATCGAACTGGGTAAACTCCATCCCTTCCGTACTCCGTTGATAGGTTTTGGAGGAAATATGACGCACCCACTTGGATGAATCAAATTGCCAAATAACTTTGGGGACGGAGCCACATCATACCACAGTTTGGCAGGACTTCATCGTTGTAAATTGCCCTTCACCTTATAATGCAATTTTAGGTCGCCCCATTATAGGAGCGATTAGGGCGATCACCTCGACCTACCACCTGAAAATGAAGTTTCCCACTTCTATTGGGGTGGGAGAGGTAAGAGACTACCAAAAAGTGGCAAGGCAGTGCTTTATTTCGGCCATGAAGACAGAAATCTCCCCAAATGTCCAATAACAATTACAGATTACCGACGCCGAGATGGAGCCTTTAAGGGACGAAATGGAATAGGTTGTCTTGGTGGATCCCCGAGAAACTGAAAACACCAAACTCTTTGAAGAAGTCACTCCTATCTCCATACACCCAGATTACCCAGATCGCCATGTTATGATCCGTACTGAACTGACCGACGAGCTGCGTTCCGCCTTGGTAGATTTCTTGAAGAAAAACTTCGACGTCTTCACTTGGTCACAGGACGAGGTCCTTGGCATTGATCTCCAAGTCCCCATGCATAAATTGTTCACCAATCCCTATTATTCCCTAGTTTGCCAGAAGCAAAGAAAATTCACCCCTGAATGCCTAAAAGTCATCGAAGAAGAAGTGGCCAAACTCATTAAAGTCAGCGTCATCAAAAAAGCCCATTATCCTTAGTGGCTCGCCAATGTTGTCGTCGCCCCTAAGAAGAAAGGGAAATGGAGAGTGTGAGTTGACTTCATCGACCTCAACAAGGCATGCCCCAAGGGTAGTTTTCCTTTACCAAAAATTGATCTCATAGTTGATGCCACATCTAAACACGAGCTCTTGAGCTTTATGGATGCCTTCTCCGATTATCACCAGATCAGAATGTTCCCCCCCGACGTGAAAAAAACTTCTTTCATCACAGAACGAGGATTGTATTGCTACAAGGTCCGTTCGGATTAAAAAATACTGGGGCAACGTACCAGAGATTAGTGAATAAAATGTTCAAGGAGCTGATCGGAAAGACAATGGAAGTTTATATTGATGACATGCTAGTCAAGAGCCTCAGAGTAGTTGACCACATCGCCCACTTGGAAGAAGCGTTTAGCGTCCTACGAAAACACCGGATGATGTTAAATCTTTCCAAGTTCATTTTTGGGGTATCGTCTAGCAAATTTCTTAGATTTTTAGTGACCAAACGCAGAATTGAGGCAAATCCAGATCAGATTAAGGTCTTTCTGGAAATGAGCTGTTGATTGAGCGAGTTGCCACCCTTAATAGATTCGTCTCTAAATCAGCCGTCAAATGTCTCCCATTCTTCCAAATCTTGAGAAAAAATTAAACCTTTCAGTGGACCAAGAAATCAGAAATAGCATTTCAATAGCTCAAGGAGTATCTCAGCTCGCCACCCTTGCATACTGTTCCGATCACGGGCGAGGAATTATCGTATACCTCTCCATTTCGCTAACAACAATAAGTGTTGTGCTGATCCGAGAAGAAGACAAGGTTCAGAAATTGATATATTATGTCAGCAAAGTCTTCATGGGAGCCGAGACCAGATATTTAAAAATTGAGAAGCTCGCCTATGCCCTCCTTATCACCGCCAGAAAACTTCTCTAACAACCTAAAATCTCGGTAAGACTCCTCAAATGGTCCATCGAGCTCAGTGAATTTAACATCGAGTATAGGCCAAGAATGACTATCAAAGGCCAAGCCTTAGCCGATTTTGTTGCTGCATTCACATATGACGTTGCCCAGAAACCCGAAGAAAATAACCTCGAGATGGAGACTACAGAACAACCAAACCCAGATGAGGACTTCGCCAGATAGAAGTTGTTCATGGATGGATCGTCGAATCAGCACGGTTGTGGCGCGAGATTAGTTCTCCAAACTCCCTCGGGCGAGCATATGGAGTACGCCATTCGTATAGGATTCAAAGCCATCAATAACGAAGCCGAGTACGAAGTTCTTCTCGCCGGTCTAAGAGTTGCTACCGAACTGGAAGTAGATTCCTTGGACGTCTTTAGTGATTCCTAGTTGGTGGTAAATCAAGTCCAAGGAGACTACCTCGCCAAGGATACAAGAATGATGGCCTACCTAAATGAGGTGAAAGTTGTGTCGAGGAAAGATAAAAGATTTCAAGATTCATCAAATCCCTAGAGAAGAAAACAAAAAAGCCGATGCTCTGGCTAACCTCGCTTCAGCCCTTGACTTAATATCATAAAGGAACATACCCTTGGAATTCTTAGCCAACCCAAGCATTGAGGTCGGCAAATCAATCTGTCCGACAGTCTTCGGACCGACATAGATGGATGACATCATTGCATATCTCCAGACAGAAATGTTACCACAAGAGAAACTACAAGCTCGTCCGATCCAGTACGGGTCAGCCAAATTTTGCATCCTCAAAGGAATCTTATACAAGAGATCTTTTTTTGGTCCTCTCCTAAGATATCTCCGACCTGAAGAGGCAGATTATGTCATGAGAAAAATTCATGAAGGTATCTATGAAAATCATTCAGAAGCAAGATCGCTCATAAGAAAAGAAATTAGATAGGGCTACTTTTGGCGTCGAATGGAGCATGATGTGGCGACATACACAAAGAAGTGTGACAAATGCCAGAGATTTACCCCGATAAATCACCTCCCTCACACCGAGTTGGTGCCAATGACCAGCCCATGGCCATTCGCCCAATGGGGAGTTGACATTCTTGGGCCATTGCCTCAAGCTCCATTGCAAAGAAAGTTCTTGATCGTCGCCATCGACTATTTCACCAAGTGGATAGAGGCAGAACCTCTCGCCAAGATAACTGAGAGAAACGCGAGGAATTTCATATGGAAGAGCATCTTATGCCGATTCGGAATTCCAAAGGTTCTCATCTCGGACAATGCCAAGCAATTCGACAACAGTGGGTTCAAATAGTTTTGTTCGGATCTCACCATCTCGCACCATTTCTCCCCGCCCGGGCATCTCTAAGCAAATGGCCAGGTAGAGGTTACTAACAGAACCATCCTGGGGAACTTAAAAACAAGGTTAGAAAAATCCAAAGGAGAATGGGTAGAAGATCTGCTGAGCATAATCTGGGTCTATCACATAACGAGAAGGATCCTAACAGGCGAGACGCCTTATTCTATGTCTATGGGACATAATTAGTTATACCTGTCGAGATCGGAGTGACAAGCTTTAGGACCTCAAATTTTAACAGGAAGAACAATGAAACTGAGCTAAGGCTCAATCTTAATCTCCTCGATGAAAGGAGGGAAATGGCTGAAATACGCCAAGTAGCTTACAAACACCAAGTCGCCAGATACTACAACCAGAGGGTTAAACATAGATCCTTTTTGCCAGTAGATCTAGTCCTAAGAAAAGTCACCTTGTCCACAATGGAACCAAATGCGGGGAATCTCGGGCCCACATAGGAAGGCCCTTACAAAGTTGTCAAGGTGTCCAAACCGGAGACTAGTTGGTTGGAAGATATGAACAGAAAGACACTTCCTCACCCTTGGAATGCCAAGCACTTGAAGAAATACTACCAGTGAATCTCTTGGTCGCCATGGTATTTTAAAAATTCACTTTAGAGTTCACACCCTGGATTTCTTGTAATAAATCATCAATTTTAATAAAATCATTTTTACTTCGCCATTTTATGTCGCCAAGTTTAACTGTTCTATCGCCATGTCTTGATCACCATTGCGGATGTCGCCAATATCAAGAACGCACATTCATTATGATATGATAAGGCGTCTTGATCGCCATTGCGGATTTTGCCAATATCAAGAACGCCCATGCGTTATGATATGATAAGGTGTCTTATCGCCATCGCGAATGTCGCCAATATTGAGCGCCTATAAAAGTAGTGACGTCTTGGTCGCTCTTAAGAACGTCGCCAAAATAGAAACACTTATTCATGTTTGATTGCATGTTAATCATTTTACTATTTCAATTGTGATCGCCAAAGTTATTACATCTCAAATTAGTTTCACAATGGCGAAGAAAATTTCACATTGTTATTCTACTAAAAGAGTAAAATTTGATTTAAGTTGGTATTTACGCCTATACGAAAAGTTCGCCTCGCTATTGGTCAAGTTTGTGATCTCATAAAAATGCAACATGCTCGCCGAATAGTTTTATTCGTAGAAGAAAAAGGTCAATATTGGAAAATTGTCATTCATTGATATTGAAAAAATTTCAAGGCAAGCAAATCGCCAATTACAAGTCAAAAATAATACAGTCAAGGAGTAGGGTTGACATCACCCTCGTTCTCCTCTCCTTTAGCTGCTTCCTCCTCCTTGTCCAACTCAGCGTCCATCTCCATGTTCACCAAGTCGATACTGAGGTTAGGGTGTTGGCGAGCAAGTTGCCTCTTGCAAAATTCGAAACTCTCTCCGAAATATGTGGCAGCAGAATCTGTAACTGCATCCTTGAAATCGTTCAAAGATTTGAATTCGTCAATGGCAAGCTTTTTGGCTCTAGCCAACTTGCCCTTAAGGTCATCCACCTCTGCCTCTAATCGCTCCAAGGCTTCAGACTTATCCTTTAGCTCGGCCTCGATCCTCATCGCCTGCTCGCCCAGCTCGGCCACTTGATTTTCTACTTTGAATGCTCAATTTTGACCTTTAACCATCCCGAGCTTGGGTGAGTCATCACGGGCGAGCTGAAAGTGGTAGTCATTTTAATGATCTTGGCTCCAGAGGGCTAGGGAAGAAACCAGCACTACCGCCTGCTATAAACAACCTTGCGTAAGCACCAGAAAAAAGAGTAGATTCTAAGTATGAAACAGAATGTAAACTGCCGAGTACTTGGCTAAGGGCGTGGAAAGACTTGGAGACCAGTTTGTCCGTGCTGAGTTGATCAACATTTTCCTTGTCGACGGGGAGGATCACCCCGGACAATATTTTTTGTGCCACCGGGGCACTTAACATCACTGAAGCTCCGGGATCTAAGCTTCAACCCGGCGACGTAGATGGACCTTCTCCGGGCGGCAGTGGTCGCTGAGCTACGTCACTTGCCCCTTGCTGAATTTGGCCTTCTTAGGCAGGGGCGGCAACATGGTTTCCTTGTCCTTAGAAACATCCACTTCGCCCTTCTTTGTAGGCGAGGAGTCATGAGTGCCATCCCGAGGCCTTTTCTCCTAGATCACGATCCCCTCCAAAGGCAGAGTGGCTACCACCCCCGAGCTTACGTCCTTGGTTGCAACTTTCTTTTCTCCTGCCCTCTTGGCAAGAGTGGTCAGGCTGATCCGAGACAACATAGCTGTAAGATCAAAACAAATGTCAGGCGATGAAAGAAATAAACTTAGAAAAGTTATAAATGAATATCATCCGATCTAAGCTCAGGGGGCAGCCCTAAGTCTGATTCAGACTCCAACTCAGAGTCCGAGCTAGAGCTCGAAATTCCCGATAAAAGATCAGCAAAAGATCCAAAAAAGTGTCCCTAACGTTTTCCCCCCAATTACCTGAGCAGAGTCAAATCTGGGGTATCAGGAAAAGCTCTCCTAGTTATTCTCCCTATATCCCCCCTAATAACTCCTAGGCATTCTACAGAGTCACTTCGAATAGGACTATCACGTTGTAGGTCACCTCGAGAAGGATGGGACTCACCCTCATCGCCCGAAGTATTTCTGCCTCCCTCAGATTGGGTATTGTCCCCGCCGCTAGATGATAGCTCCATACGTCCACGGGCGAAGTACTTCTGGAAAGTCTTGGAAGACAGGACCTTTAAGACCTCGAAGTAGGCTCCAGGTTCTATCTTCTTGAGGACCTCCGCCATCCTCTTCGCCTCAATCCCGGACAAGGTGGGCAATTTGTTGCATCGTTTCTCTAAAATAACAATTAATATCATTAAGGTGAGATGAAATACTTTGAACAAAATTAAAGTAACGCAAAGAGATAGGACCAACCTGGCATGCCCCAAGATCTGGGGACTCACGGGATTTCTATGCCGGAAGGCATGCTAAAAAAAATTCACATTCGTCTCCTGAGGCAAAGAAGAACCTCTTCTTCCATCCTTTCACGTTAGGCGGCGCTCCTCTGACCATGTTCTTGTCAGGCCTCGACTTGAAGTAGTACCATCCCGACTCCGACAACGGGCTAAGAGAGTACATGCACGTAAACTCATCGCAGGACATATAATGTTTTAAGTATCGCCATATTACCAACAAGCATATGACACTTCGCCAAGCGTTGGAGGAAAGTTGGGCAGGACATATTTTATAATGGTTCAAAATCCTCCTTACAATGGGATGGATAGGGAACCTTAAACCTACTCGAGAGGCAGCTTCGTAAAAAACCACCTCGCCAGGGCGAGCAGATAACATCGTCTCGCCCTTTTCAGGGATCCTGGTTTGGACCCTAGAGGGAAAAGAGTATGTTTCCCTGAGTTGGTCTAAGTTGCCTTGGTTCATAATGTTGACCTCTTTTGCGAGGTTCGAGGTATCCATATGGGTGGGTATGTTGCCGTGACTAAAGTCTTCAAGGGGCGAAGAAGAGGACTGATTTACGCCGTCAATCATATAGGATTTCCCTCCTGAGTGATCGGATATCCAAGAAGGCAGGGAATTTTCAAAACTTTCATCTCCTAAATCGGTCCTACTGGACATGCACTATGGATAATAAAAATAAAAGACAAGAACAGTAGTGGATACTTACTAAGTAGGGAGGTGGCGAGCCGTTTGGGGCGTGCACATCAAAGAAGAGGCAACAGTTTGATAGCAAGAGCGAAGAACGTAAATGGATAGGGGTCCCCCTATTTATAGGATCCTTGGACGGTGAAAATCTCACAGCGTTTCAACTTCCGAGACGAAAATTGTCGTTCCCGCCGCTGGGCTCCCCTTCCCGCCGAAATACGTTATTTCACCATTAATGCTCTTACCCACGTGGCCTCCTCTGCATAAGGCACACTAAATGCATCTGCCACGTGGCATCTCCCGAAGAAGCACCGTTGAAACGCATCCACGTCATTTGCTGGCAGTTACCTCCCATGATACTTTCCGTTAATACTCGGAGATTCCAAGTGTTTCACCTCGGTACTCCGAGTAGGGGGCTATTGATGTGGGGTAAACATTCGTACTTTGCCAAGAGGACATGTCGCCCTCCTTTAGGAAAATCTCCATTATACCTTGCTATGCTCCTCATATTCACGTCGCTAGGCTTTCTCCATCTCGCATATGAAGCAAGGAGTTGTTTTATCGCCAGATCGCCAGTAATCATCTTGGCTCTAAGCTCGCCATCCTCCACACCGCAGATGGGCGAGGTGAAATTCATGTCGTCTATCTCCAGTTTTTTATCTCCATAGACTTCGTCTCCTCAGGGACTATCTATACATGGAAACTACCTCTGACGAGATCATTTCCATCACGGCACCTACGATCACGGGATATCCTTCAGATGTCAGATCTCCCCATTAAGTCTCCGATATCTCCGGGATATATTACCATACTTAGCCTCCCGAGGATCACGCCGCAGTTTTCTTGCACGGCTCTCTATTCTCCATCTATATAAAGGTCGCTCCCCCATCAATGTAAGGTACACAATTTAATCTTGGCATACAGACTAATAGCTCTGCTTTCTATTTGCTTAGCCAATATTCGCCTTGGTCTGATTCGCACACAGGAGGAATTTTGAGCGGCCTCACCCCCATCGGTAACGTTTGTTCATTGCTGTGCAGGTCGCTCGAGTCTTAGCCGAGGTCCAGTGCCGAGGTCGAAGAGCAACTTGACTGTTGGTTGCTCGCCCAGATTTTTACCACAACACCTATTATTATTATTATTATTATTATTATTTTGGTTGATGTCCTTGAGAAATATTTTTGTAATATAAAGGAGTGTGTATTCTTTAAATTATTTTAAAAAATAATTGAAAACTAATTAAGTTTCCAAAAATACATGTCTTCCTTGACCCACAACTTGACCACATTTGTAGGGGTCCACTCCTTTCCAGATCCCCATAATATGTTCTCGCCGTAGGGACCACCGGAGTGGACCAGATTACAAATGGAGGCCCGTTGGGCCGCGTAGCGGGCGGAGTATTGGGCCAACTTGGGGGCCCAAACGAAGAAGGGCTTGGCCACGTGGAGGCGGACCTTGTTGTGGGCCGCCAAGAACTCTTGCCTCTCCAAATCGGACTCATCCATTTGGGGATTTATAGAGAGAGAGTCGGTTGGTGCGGTTTTGGGAAGTTAGGGTTAGTGTGTGTTTGGGTGAATTTGTGTTTGTGGTCATTGGAAATGGCATTTGGGTGATTGTGTTTGGCAGGGACGGACCCATGAAAGGCTGAGCGGCCGCTGCCGCGGCCGCTGCCACTCGATTTTAAAAAAAATAATAATAATTTTTTTTAATTTTTAGAAAGTTTTTAAATTTCTTTTTAAAATTTTAAAAGAAATTTAATTTTTTTTTTCACCTCTACTGGACAAACTTTCTAGGTCCGTCACTGGTGTTTGGTGGGGGTTGTGATTGAGAAGAGGTGAGAGGAGATTAGGAAAGTTACGAGGATTTTAGGTTTTGGATTTGGAAAGTTTATTACAGTTTTGTTTTGTGCGCGCGTGTTTGGGTTAGGGTGTGGTGTAGTGGTGAAATGAAGAGGGAGGGTGAGGTAGTTTGTGGTTCAAATTTCATACTTCCATGAGTCCTCTCATGGGACCTACTTATGGGACTACCACATAATGCCAACCCCTCTCTCTCTCTCTCTCCCTCCCTATATGTGGACGCAAAAACTGATTTTTTAAAAAGGAAAATATAAATGCAAATTATAAAATTTATAACACATGCTAAAAATGCAATATTAGGTCCAGTTTGGACTAAGGGATTTTTTTTTCTTCTAATTTTTGGGTTTTTGAGTTTGTTTGTTTTTTTGGTTTTAGTAAACTTTTTTCGTCACTTGATTAAAATTTATAATTTTTCGGTTCTTCTCTAAAAATATAAAATATTTCATCTAATTTAAAAAAAATTAATAAAAACAAAAAATAAATGGTTCCAACCACGGATTAAAGCGAGCCGCACGTTGTGTTTACTATAAGGGGTCGTTTGGCTGGCGGATATGTTAGGGGGATAAGTTGTAGAGGGGGGATAAATTTTAGAGGAGATAACTTTTGGAAGGGGATAACTTTTAATTTTATTTGGATAAAATTTAGAATGGGTGGATAAGGGTGGGGGATAAGGAAGAAAATACATATAGAGAAACAAAATATAAAATATCTAGATATGAAAAATATATATTTTGTTTCTATATATATATATAAATAAAAATATATATTTTGTTTCTCTCTATATATTTTTTTTCTTATCCTCCACCCCTTTATCCCCCGGATAACTTTTAGTTAGGGTCTAAGCCACCTAAAAATTATCCGCTTTTATCCACT
>BRYF01000014.1:6160000-6165000 GCA_030159135.1 Actinidia polygama | reverse complement strand
ACATTGAACAATGAAGTCAACCAAAGTACATCCCTATCACTCAAATACTTTCGATTATATTCACAATACTATGAAATTTCCTATACATGCAAGGATGTTATCTCACCATTAGGGGAATAGATACTAAGATGTATTGGAACACTTGAAATTTGTTTTGTGCGCCCTGTCTCTCGATCAGTTTCATCAGCGATTTCCTTCCTCACAGCAGCTGCACATGATACAACAAATAGTTTAGACTCTACGATGAAACATATGAAAAATAAAATATGAAAATTTGGTTTAGAGAGATAATAATGACAAGCAATATGGCATTGTCAGATAAACACATACCGCCTGTCCCACAAAGTTAGCCCCTTTTGATGAGTTCCAACTTTAAGAAGGCATGAAATCAGTACATTCAAATGCAGATTAAAAACATTGGTTCTCAATATTGCCCCATAACTTCCCAACCTTTAAATATAATCAAAACCTTTTAAAATGAATAGTAAAAAATTTTATACTTGGACTTTTCAAAAGAGGACTAATATTTTGGGACATCCCAAATTGGAGAGAATGTCCAATAATTTAGGACAGAGGCAGTAGAACGTTTGATTGAGAATAAACAAGGTCATAGATGAAGAGTTAACCGTGTTAAATTAACATACATTTTACTAAACCATTGCAAAGATTAAATAGAAGGTTATTCAAAGTGTACGAAACTAATTATAATCACTAACTAGTATTTCAAAAACAAAGGATAACTTGTGACAAGAAATATACCAAAATCAGTGAACCTTTTTCTAGGGAGGTGCAAGAATTCTGCATATTCTCTTCCTTCATCAATCCTATGAAGCTGTAGGACAAGAGGACGCCGGGTAACAATTCCTGCAATAATAGTTTTACATTATTCTTGAATTTGTGGTACTTTTAAGTCCATCAGAGCATTAACATTTTCTAATATTAAAACTAAACGGTGAAAGCATTAATTACCAGATCCACGGGGCAAAAAGTCCTTCCCAACAATGCTCTCCAGCACGGAAGACTTCCCAGAACTCTACAATCCGTTAAAGAGATGGGATGATGGATATATAATGGGAGAATGGTAATGAGCAACAAAATAAAATTGCAGTCTCTAAACAATCAATAAATAATTTGTTATCAGCGGAGCATTAGCAAAATGATTGTTAAATTAACGATCCAAAAATCACATGCTACGAGAAGCCACGTAAAGTTATAGATATTGAACACACACCTTCAATAGTAAGTCATTTATTCTTAACTTGTCTAGAAACAGGACATTGCGAGTTTGAACCAGCAATGAATAGTAATACCTAAAAGACCAGTTGAACTGATAAAACATTTACAAAGTATGATTTTCACATGCAAATTCGGGGTAAATAATGGTAACTAGTATAAAACACAATGCACCCTCTAACTTTCAAAAAGACTCATGGAGAATGTGTTTTCATGCCACTGCTTTTTCAAATTTCTTGCGGAATAATCATCTAAATTTGAATTGTCAACTTTAAACGAAACCTAACCACTTAAATGCTATGCAAGAATACTAAATCTAATATGAGTTGAGATAGTGAGAAATTAAATGTAGCATGTGAGCAACTCAAATTAAGATCTTGATGGAGCAAAGTGTGCAACAAGGGTCACGTAGTCAATTCTAAATAGTTGACAGAAAGGATTTCATCAGATCAGAAAAGCTAAGTACGCTTTGACAATCAAAAATATACTCTCGGCAGCTGAACATATTCTCAAGCCACTGCTTTCAAATGTTTCGATGAAAGTTTGATTTAATCAACTTTAGTACTAAAATAAGCAATAGTATGAAGGGCTTAGCAAAAAACAATCACAAATGCAATATCTGATGGTAGCTAAAACAAATCTATCAAATTTATACCAACAAGCCACAAGGTATCAGAAAGGATTGGCAAAATTTTCCACAATTCAAAATTATATTTAGATACTATAAATAGCTGCAAAACTAATGACAACTTCATCTGCTTCTATTAGAATTAATATATATTTTAAGAAGAAAGCTATGGTACATACTAGTCAATTTGTTTGTACCATACATAAAAGTTATACATGTTTATGGTAGAAGTTATGAATTATTGTGACTAGTTATAAATTATTGTGGCTAGTTACGACAGTGTGGTTGTTAGTTATGAATTATTATAGCTAGTTACGATAATATGTGATGTTAGTTATGAATTATTGTGGCTAGTTACGAAATGTTGTGATTAGTTACGAAAGTGTGGTGTTAGTTATAAATTATTGTGGATAGTTACGAATTGTTGTGACTAGTTACAAAACTTAGTGGTGTTAGACTAGTTACAAAGTGCATAATATTAGTTATGAATTTTTGTGGCTAGCTACCATAAAATGTATAATTGGTAAGTATGGTACATACAAATTGATAGTATGTACCGTCGTAGGCTTCTCCATATTTAAGATAAACATTTCAACATATAATAATACTTGAGCCTTAGAAGTAACTGGAAGCCAGCGATATAATCATATATCAACATCCCAGACATTCGTAAGTATATAGGCAGAACAGATCATCCAATTTAAGAAGGATGAAAATTAAGACAACTCCAATTAGTCCAATACAAAAACTATGCAGAAATTAAACCAAACTTATTGAAAAGGTAAATCAAACATACTTTATGCTTATTTATGAGTAATATATCAACAAAATCTGAGATGTAGAGGAATTTAAAAACATCAACTTGAACTCGCGAAACTCTAACCTGAAAGCTTTAGCCGGTGGAGAGATTCGAACACTATAATAAGTCATAACCTATTCAACACCCAAGCCATGTGGGAATAATAACCTCTTTTTTTGGTCTTTAACTTGTATCCTCTTTTGGAGTCTATCATCTTGCAACCTTTTTTTTCGTGAGTTGTGGCTTTTTTTATGCAGGGTGGAATAGGTTTAGGGTTTAGGGTTTATATCATGTGAAACTTTATATCCAACCTAATTGGTTTAGCCATTAGGTCCCAACAATATATTAAGTTGTAACTCTTTCAACTTGCTTGTGGCATTAATACTCTTAACAAACTCAAAGAAAAACCTATTCAATCCAGACAAATAAGGGCTTGTTGGGTGTGGCTTCCTGCTGCTGGAAGTCCCTTTAAAGAAATGCAATCTAGATGTAAACTTTGTTTGGTGAGTACAAATGCAAATGAGCTTTTTCTCTTTCCTCCCCCAAATATGCTTATGCACTCCCGCACTTTGACACCTAGTTCTGACACGATCAAATTAAACTCTTGAGTCTGTTGTACGATTCAATCTCCATTGCTGCAAGAGCAAACCCAAATTGGGGATGGAAACGTTGGGGAAATTACTGAAATGAATACGAATATGAGAAAAATTGTGGGTGTATTTGAGAGACCTCTCCTCTCATCGTGAGATTTCTCCCAATTATTGCAAGAGAAAAAGAAAGAGACAGAAGTCTTTAAAGTTTTAACAATGGCTTGCAGAGTTCGTAATCCCAATCAACATGAAATCTCCAAGATCATATATATTGCTAATATGCTATCATCATGGATCCAAGATCAACTCACAATCTAAAGTACATACAGATTTGAGGCCATGGGAAAGGCCCATTTTATCATCCCACAATTTATCCCAGCCGAGGACCTGAGTTTGTGAATAACAGAGATGTAGATGTGCGAATATAATATGGTGATAATGTTTTATTTAACAAAAACATAATAGGATTTTCAAATTTTTTACTTAAACAATACATTCAACTTCGTGAGAAGTTGATCCGTAAGGAACTGTGTTACTTCTCCAAAACGGACTTCTACAGCAGGGGCTTGCACGGAAAGACGGGCCTATGGGATTGACTATCTCGAGATCTTTTCACCTGTTGCAAAACTGAACTCCGTCTGGGTTGTTCTCTCAATGGCTGCAAACAGAGATTTGTCTTTACATGGATGTTAAGAATGCTTGATTGACCCACCAAACGCTGGAAAATAATTTGAAAGGACTTCCACCTCCGAGAAGTGCTAAACGGGCTTCCTAGACGTCTCACCAAACGCTACCTAAATCTTGAATAAAGGAACTTTCGCCACAGATTGGGGTTGAGATCAAAACAAAATATAATTTTGGAACTAATAAATCGATGTTCAGCACCAGAAGTGATCTATAGAAATTATAATAACAAGAAAAACAATAGGAAAAGAGATTTCAGGTACAAATTCCAAATCAATTGAAAAGAATGTATTGAAAAGTTTTACAGGATAATTGTCACTCATACACAACGAAAGATCAAAAGAAAGAACACATTATCAAAATCAATTCAGAGAGTGACAGGTATGATGATTGATATTCAGCACAAGCAGGAATCTATAGAAATAATAGTAACAATAAAAAAAATAGGAAAAGAGAATTTCGCCTCACAAAATCCTGATCAATTGAAAAAATAATAGACTGAAAAGTTTTACTGGAGAATCGTTGTTCATGAACAAGCAAACATTTAAAGAAAGAACTCTCGGCTTTTTTTATGAATAATATATCAACACAATCCGAGGTGCAGAGGAATGAAAGAAAATCAATATAAACTCAAAGAAAAATATATTCAATATATTTTTGCAGCAAGATAAAATATAAAGTCCAGAACTAATAAATTGATATTCAGCGCAATCAATAGGAAAAGAAAGTTTCAGCTCACAAATTCATAATGAATTGAAGAGCACATACTGAGAAATTTTACTGGACAAACTTTATTCATGATGGCAGTGTGCAGTTCAAGTATTTTGATCCTCATTTTAATGATACAAACCGTTTATATCGTAGCCTGGGTAGATCAATACTGCAAAAAATCATATTAATTTTGATATTGATACACTATTGATTTGTATGTGTCCGATCAATATAATTTTTTATAATAGTAAACTTCACGGGTCTACAATATGAACGTTTAAAATGTATCCAAAATGCTTTAACTGCACTATGCTGTCAAAAAATTCGACTGCAGAGAAGCTGCCCTCTATTCATA
>BRYF01000014.1:6145000-6147500 GCA_030159135.1 Actinidia polygama | reverse complement strand
ACATAGCATCATGTAGAGTGAGTGGCCACATCATTCCTGATCTTCCTCATTGTCGACGCTGTGGCCGTCTTCTTCAAGCCGGAGCCCCCCAAAATCGCCGTTCAATTCTCGGAGTTCTCCGTCTCAAAAGGCACCTTCAACCTCACCTTCTTCCAATTCGTCTCCATCATGAACCCTAACCGCGACGCCTTCTCGCACTTCGACAGTTCGTTCCAGCTCGTCTACTCCGGCACCAAGGTCTTACAAATAGTTTTTATATTTTTATTAATTTAGATTAGATTTATTCATACAGAGTAAAATTCATAAAAATTTAAAAAGTACAAAAATAATAGAAAAAAGTTCGGCATATGAGATTGAACGGGAATTTGGTTCTTAACTTTAATTAATTCTTGGAGAAATTACAAATTAAACCTTATTTTTTATCAGATTGAACCAGATTGAACTGGAAAGTTTTAATTCTATCACAATTAAAGTCAACCATTATTATTCACTTAGGTTGATGGAAGAATTAATTGAACTTATATAAGTTCAAAATCCATGCACAAATTAATTAATCATACGAATCCCGCCAAGCCTTTTATTCTGAAATTACCCTTCAAGCGACACGCACGACATGTTTGTCGTTGCACGTGTTATGTTAATGAACTCAACAAAAAATTAAAGGAAAGAGGTTTGTCTTTAATAGAAATATTTTCTTGATGTTTAAAAAATCATATTAACCTTTTTTTGTCATAGTTTGTCAAGTAACCGTGCAAACATAAATAGAAAGTTACTTTAAACCCTTAAACAACCAAAATGTCCATATTACCCTATTCTTCTTCCACCATCCTTATTTTTGTCAACCACTACGTTCACATCACCATCTCTCTCATCCTTCATCATCAAGAAGTAGGGGCGGCAGCAATAATAGACTAGCAAGGGTTATATAGCCCACTTCACTTCTAAAAAATTACAAAATTTACTTTAGGTTTTTAAATTTTTTTACACTTTAGCCCCCTAAAATATATTAATTATACTTTAGCTCCCCAACCTAAAATCTTGTATCCGCCCTGCCAAGAAGCCTACCTCATATCTCCCGCCATCATCCACCCCCCTTCTCTTTCATCCGCTATCATCAGGTCATCACCATTACAACAACCCCAAACCCACCATTTCAGCTCAATCTATGTATATATGTGTGTGTGACAAATTAGCAACCCAAATCAATCTCCAAATCTGGTAAATCAACAATCTCCAACCCCAAATTAATTCCCGAATCAACAACTCCAACCCAAAATCAATCATCGTCATAAATTTATCATAACACTAGATCGAATTATATTTAGGCAAAAAAATTATTGTTCATGTAAATATTAGTATTTTTGTATTTAGTATATGATTTCATAATTCTTCAAATAGATTTGAAATGTATATATTTGTCATGTATATCTTTTTCTTTTGAGTTTTTTTTCTTCCAAACATTATTGTAAGCAGTCCTAATGACTGATAAAATTATTATTGTTAATGACTCTTTTCTATTTAAACATACATTCACCGTAAAAAGAATACAAAAATATGAATATTTATTTGACTAATAAATTTATCACTGTTGATGCCTATATGCTATCAAAACATATACATCCACTCCGGGATGGGTCTAGGGGCGGTTGCACCCTTAAAAATATTAAAATTTTCACTAGTTATACAAAAAAATTATAATATAATCTTAAAACAATAGCATTTGCACCCCCAATTAATTTTTGAATATAATACCCCAACCCGGAATAGAATTTACGTGAATTAAATGAAAGTTTTTAGGATATTTTTCGGTAATAAAAATTATACCCGAATAATATTTTCTGATAAAATTAAATAAAAATTTGGACACATATCCCAAAAAGAGGACATGTGTCAAGCCATGAGGGATGACTCATGATGTGGGCCAAGGGATGGCTACATGGGATGATTTCCCAAAGGTCAAGTGTTTGGACAAAATTTTGTCCCAAACCTAGGAACTTAGTGAAATTGAAACTTGTGCAAATAGGTATTGCGTATATGTGTGGGTGTGCATACAAGGAGCAAGGCAAAACAAAAGGGAAAGAAGGAAAGGAAACAAAGGAGAAAAAGAAAAGAAAAACAGAGAGTTAGAGAAAGAGAGAATTAGAGAGAAAAGACTCGAGAGATAGAGATAGAGATAGAGATAGAGAAAGAGAAAGGGTGAGAGAGTGGAAGAGAGAAGGCAGTGAAGGAAATCACGCGACGCTTCTCAAGACTCCGGTAAATACCCTTGTTTCTCTCATATTTCTGTAAATTTTTTCGTAAAGTAAGTGTTGAACATTTGAGATAGGAGGTATATGCCATATCATGGTTAAAACTTGAGAAATTGGTGAAAATATGGCTCGTGTACGCCGTGGTAGGCTTGAAATTGAAGCTTGGGCGTGTTCGGTTTTTCTATGAAACCAATAGTTAGTATTTTGGGGGTAACTTTCTCATGCAACAACCTTTTGGCTTGATTTGAGTT
>BRYF01000014.1:6132500-6135000 GCA_030159135.1 Actinidia polygama | reverse complement strand
TATCGTTTATGGCGTAATTCATCGGGTTAATGGAGTTTAAGGATTCAGGCTATTACAGTTTGTTGTTCATGGACGTGCGGTGAGGGGGACCACCACATGTCCGCCTCTCATTGATTTGAGGGTTGGGTATTTCTCGCAAAATGTGCCTTAAAGGCGTGTTTGAGGGTTTTCCTGCCCCTTCAACTTCTTATATATGTTTGTCCATCTTCCCTATCCTTGTTCACTCCATCCTTTTAAGAGCAATCTAGAGAAAGAAAGCATGTGCCTCCAGATTGTTGTCGCCCGACTGCCTTATCTACCACCGATTCGATTGGTGGCAACTGCTTCCCATCCTTCCGTCGATTAGATTTCTGGGTGTCAGTCTCATATAGATTGAATTTGTGAGTTTTCCTTGCCATTCTTCTATGTAGTTTTCTCTACCATTTTTTTGTGCTTTGATGCATGTTCATTTTTGGTTTGTTCTAGTTTTGTCTGAGTCTGCATTAGGCTTCTTTGAGTTTGCTTCTGATTGTCCTTGAAGGTTTTGTTGGGGCTTGTCTCGAATTTATGGGTTTTGGGTCATCTACCATTGTAGTGATTGCAAGCTTTTTTTGGGTTTTATGACTTGGGTCACTTCTGACCCGTTTCCCCTAATTGAACGAGTCTGAGCTTGCAATTTAATATCGATCTTAGGGTTTTAGGGTTAAAACTGAGCTCAGCTAGTGGTTCATACTGACCTTGCTTTGGAAAAATTTAGGGCCGACCATGGCATCCCTGATGACATTTAGAGAGATCGGTTCGGTCCGGTCCTAATAAGGATGCCAATATGGTCAAAGGGAACGAGGGCCGAATTCCATTTTGGATCTAGCTGATCCATCAGGCTGGGCTTCGATTTCCTATAAGCCCAATGATGAAGAAGGTGATGACGCGTTGTCGCCTTACCTTCATGCAAGTATCAGTGAATTTCATCTGGACCGTGCTTATGGTGGACACGCTGATGCGTCAACATGAGCTTCCTTTTAGTGCCTCAGATCTATTGCACGTATATACCGCGGTGCATTCGAAGAACACCAAATTCCTTAATGGTAATTAATACTTTTGGCTCAAGAATCCCTGCCAGCCCCAAATGAGGTTGATGACCGATAATCCAGACAAAGACTTGTTTTTGAACGAGTTCGTTTGGGTTTCTGGAAGCTGGAGACAACAACCTCTTCTCTTTTCTGAGGCATAATGGCCGTATTCCAAACAATAAGCTTCCTTGTAACATATCTGTACTTTGCATACTTATAAATTTTTTTGAATTGATTCTAATTCGTGTCTTGGTTAGTGTAACAAATTTTAATGACCTCTTCTGAAAAAGGTCAAAGTAGTGCAATGAAGCCATCCAAGCCCCAAACAACAGGCGAGTTCTTAGGAAAGTTACCGAGTTGCTGAAATACGAGTCGATCTATTGCCACATCATCCCACATCGAGCTGAGCACCTTGTTAGGGCCAAGCTTCTCGCATTACAAATTAAAGGGTGAGCTCCTCCACGCCGTGCGTTCATCTCGAAATATTTAAGTGTCGAGCTCGATGAAGGTCCCCCGCTTGCCAGAGACCTTGATCTCGACGAGGGGAACACCTCAACCTCGTCTAGTTTTGTGTCATCTGACTCCTCGGATAGCGAAGAGAAGGAATGGGAGGAAGTTAACTGGTTCTCAATAGTTGGAGGGGAGCCATTAATCCTGTTGTTGCCCGAGCTGTTCCAATTGTTGCTCCAGTCCTTCCTATCTCAGTCTCGAGTTTGGATCTTGAAAACTCTAACGACTTGTTTTTTGCCTCAATATAGCTCGCGAGTGAGGACGTGATCGCCCATTCTTACTCCGAATATGGCGGTTTAGGCACAAGCTTGGGCGAAATAAGTATGGTCCTAAAGTTCAGAACCCTGTGTCAAAAAATTCTAAGGCGGTTGCTGATCCTCCCGTGGTGTTAGATCCTTTGATTATCCAGGACCCGCAACCGGCTCCCAGTGTAGTCTTGGCCTTAACTGCCCCAGGCGAGGTTGAGCCGAGCTTATCATAAGTGCTACTCCTGGATAAGCGCAAAGGGAAACATCTTGTTGGGGGTTCATCGAAAAAACGTAAAAAGAAGAGGGGGAAACGAGCTCGGCATTCCTCTCGTCCTCCGGTGCGCAGGCCAAGCTATGAAGTCCAAATTCTTTATCGCCGAGTTCGGAAAATAGTTCACCATAGCTGATTCTACCAAGGACCATGATACCATCTTGGCCCTTACGCAGGCAGTAATGCTTCCTAAAAATGTTGTTGACCTTGGTGACGAGAGCTCAAAGGAGATTCGAGACCTGCTGGTGATGTAACAAGTCTAGGTAAGGATGTTAACCTAGAGTGCCTTTCAGTCCTTATGGTATTGTGAATAGTTATTAGTTTCTTTGATTTTATTTTGTAGAGTCTCCAGAAAGCTACGGCTATCTCGGATCGCATGAAGCAGCAGTCAACCAAATTAAAAAAAAACAAGAAGAAAGTGA
>BRYF01000014.1:6095000-6100000 GCA_030159135.1 Actinidia polygama | reverse complement strand
TAGGCTGCTCCACTGTGAGGGCAGTAGAGGCAGTCGCAACGGGTAAAATCCTGTCAAATATATTAGCTATAATGAATTAGACGTTCGTTGAAGCGAAGGTTTTTATCAGAGTGAGCAGCGAAAGCATGATGGCATTAGCCAAGTTTGAGGACAAACTTTTATAAAGGAGGGGAGAATGTAACACCCCGCATCCGTAAATCCCATAAATTACGTATATTATGACGTGTATAATAATTAAAGGGAGTAATATAGGTTTAAGGGTCTAAATGAACCCATTTAGGTTAGCCAATATTCAAAAATCCTAAACTTATAAATTCTGCCCAGGATCCTTCTTAGCGTTCGAACGCCAGGATGAGCGTTCGAACGGTCGAGTATTTTGCCTAGGCGTTCGAACGCCCATTGACAGCACATTGGGAGCGTTCGAACGGTAAGGCCAAAAACCCAAATTTCAAGTCTCGCATGTTTCGAACTGTAAGCAAGAGGGTTCGAACGCCCGAGCCCAGAATCCTTCTTAGCGTTCGAACGCCAAAAAGGAGCGTTCGAACGCCCACAGTGAAAACGGGGAAATGAAAAAGGGAACACGAACTTAAAATGGGGAAAACCACATGGGATCATTTCCCAACTCAGCCTTTACAACCACACATATATACACTTACTTCTTTACTTCCTTCACTTCCAATACACACACACACACGTATACGGAGAGAGAGAGAGAGAAAAGAGAAGAAAGAAGAGGAAGAAAAGAGAGAGATTGGAGCTTGAGGGAGGAGCTCAACTCAAGCTAGAAAGCCATTTTTGTAAGCTCAAGGAAGCATTGAGAAAGGTATAAACACATAACCCATGCATTTGGACATATATGTATACTTAGGTTTTTAGTTATTTTGAAACTAGATCTACTAAGTTAGGTTTCGAATTTAAGGCCCATTTTAAGGTATGATAGTGCCCTTGAGTGGTGTATTGTACCCTCAAAATATTGGAAAGATTCAAGTTAGCTGATAGTGAATTGGTAGAAAATTCAAGAACCAGTCACTGTTCATGTCACTGGACGCAGGGAGCGTTCGAACGCCCAAGAACAGCGTTCGAACGGCCAAGCGTTCGAACGCCACTGGTAGAGCACTTTTGAGCGTTCGAACGCCAAGACCATTTTTAGGCAGAATTGGCCTTTTCCCTTAAGACTTAGTAAATTCAACCATAACATGTTAAACTCTTTAACTACCTTTTGAGAACTTAGGGTACATGTTTAAGATGGTTAGACCTAGAACGAAGGCAATTAAGTCAAGTCGAGGATTTTTATCAATTTGATTTGTAACACTAGCCTTATTGAATATAGTAATGACGTATTGTCCCTTATATATATAGGAACGCCGAGCGTAGAACCTAACCAAGGAATCCCAGGTGAGTAACACGATGCTATGAACAAAATTATGTATTTTCAAAACGTCTTCAAAGTATATTATGTATGTACAACCGTTTTCCATGCTTTCAATGCATCAAATGTATTTGTAATGTAAATGCCATGTCTTGCAAAAGTATGCAAATGTTTATGCTATGTATGAAAACCCATGGATGTTCGGTTTATACGAAAATAAGTATGTTCAAATTATATGCATGTGACACTCGGGGTCCCCACTGACGGGACTTAAACCAAGTCAGCCAGTCCTAAAAGGTAGATGGGAGGACGTGAAATAAAGCCATCTACAAAAGAGATATCTCGGCCAAAAGAGCCACCCGACCTATATGGTCATCATGTCATGCCGGGTTGTTACGTTTTTATGATATGCTATGTATGTTTATGAAAACATGTGATGCCATGTTTATGAAAGTTAAATGTTCAAGAAATATATACGATGCTCACATTGCTTACGCTATGCTATGCTATGTACGATATGAAAATGATCCATGGTATTTTACGTTCATGCATTCGTTGTTATTCACTAAGCTTTGGCTTATGTTTTAGAAAAACAAATTTCAGGTAGTCAATCCGAGGAGCCGAAAGGAGGTTGAACAAGACAGACTTAGTTTTGTAAGTCCGAGAGGCTTTATGTTGTATTGTGAGGGCGAGACCCCATGTTATGTATTTAGTCTATGTAAGTTTGAAGTTGATTTGGGATGTATTTAAATTGAAATACATAGGCACAGCTCTGTACACTGTATGGACATACACACTTTATTATGTTTAGATGCTATGACGTTTCCGCGAAAAGAAAAATTATTAGCATTATAAATGCACATGCACAGGTGATCAACCGGAAGAAATGGTAAGTTGGCCTTGGTGGGTCAGCCGCCGGCCATCACGCGCCCACGATCCGCATAGACCGGGTTGCGGGGCGTGACACCATAATCCCACATCGAGTGTGAAGTGAGGGCTTAGGTAACTTATAAATGCCAGGTACCTTTCTCCCCTACGAGGGCCCTTTTGGGAACAAAACCGTGAGAGACCTACTAGACCAAAATGGACAATACCTCGTGGGCAGGGCACCAGTGTGCGAGAATTGATCATCATCAGTTTGTTTGGCGCCGTTTGACCAAGATTCAAAACGAACCAACGAAAGGCGCCCCCGCACTCCACCTCGCTACCCAAAATTGGTATTGCCACCCCTTAATGCTCCCATCACCCAGGAGCTCACAGAAATCAAACATGAGGAGTTCATCAAGTGGCCCGAAAAAATTAAAACCGACCCCCAGAAAAGAAACATGAACAAATATTGTGAATTTTACTGAGATCACGGGCATGCACACAGAAGACTATTTCCAACTAAATGAACAGATAGCCGGCCTTATTAAGAAGGGGTATCTGAGGAAGTATGTTGCTGATCGCTTGACACCCAACTCCCCAGAAAGAAAATATGGCAATAATAGGCTGACTACTGAGGACATACAGGTGATCCACGGCGGATTTGGATTCATTGGATGTTCGAGCTCTTCCAGAAAGAGGCAGCCAAAAACGCTCATGGATAGGCCGAAGAAGAAGTCTACAACCTCTCCTCACCAGTTATCGATGCCCACCCACCGATTACCTTCAACAATGATGATCTGAGGGGCTTGCACCTCCCCCACGATGTTGCCTTGGTTATCTCTTCCATCAATGCCAACTTCAACGTATAGAGAATACTGATTGACAACGGCAGTTCTATGGACGTCTTGTTCATCTCGGCTTTTAACAAAATGAAGATTGGTTTGAAAAAATTACATCATTTTCACACTCCTTTGGTCGGATTTGGAAGAAATATGACACACCCACTTGGGTGGATCAAATTACTAGTGACCTTGGGAACAGAGCAACACCAGACCACCGTTTGGTAGGACTTCATGATGGTGGATTGCCCTTAGCCCTATAACGCAATTTTAGGTCGCCCTACTTTGGGAGGAACCAGGGCGATCACCTCAACGTACCACCTAAAAATGAAATTTCTCACTTCAACGGGGGCGGGCAAAGTGAGAGGCGATCAAAAGGTGGCCAGGCAATGCTTCATTTCAGCCACGAGAACTGAATCTCCCACCAAACCAAAGGACCAATAGCAATTACAGATTGCCGAGGATGAAATGGAACTATTGAGGGACGAGGTGGAACAGGGTACCTTGGTGGATCCCCAAGAGTCAAAATATACCAAACTTTTGGAAGAAGTCGCTCCAATCTCCATTCACCCAAACTACCCAAATCACCATGTTATGATCGGCATCGAGCTTGATAGCGAGCTATGTTCCTCCCTGGTAGACTTTTTGAAGAAAAATTATGACGTCTTTGCCTAGTCGCAAGCCGATGTTCCAGGCATTGATCCTCAGGTCATCGTTCACAAACTATTCACCAATCTCTAGCATCCCCCAGTTCGCTAGAAGAGAAGAATATTCGCCCCCGAATGCCTGAAAATCATAGAAGAAGAAGTGGTCAAGCTCATCAAAGCCAATGTCATTAAAGAAGCTCATTACCCAGATTGGCTCGCCAATGTTGTCGTCGCCCCCCAAAGGGGGGAAAGTGAAGAGTATGTGTAGATTTCACCGACCTCAACAAGGCATGTCCAAAGGACAATTTTCTTTTGCCAAAAATTGACTTGATAGTTGATGCGACCTCCAAGCATGAGCTCTTTAGCTTCATGGACGCCTTCTCTGGTTATCACAAGATCAAGATATTCCTTTTCGACGTGGAAGAGACTTATTTTATCACGTAACGAGGATTATACTGCTACAAGGTCATGCCATTTGGATTAAAGAATGCTGGGGCAACGTACCAAAGATTGGTAAGTAAGATGTTCAAAGAGCTGATTGGGAAAACTATAGAAGTATATATAGATGACATGCTCGTCAAAAGCCTTTAAGCAGCCGATCATATCACCTACTTAGAGGAAGTATTTGGCGTCCTGGGAAAACACCGGATGATATTAAATCCTTCCAAGTGCATTTTTTGGGTATCATCTAGGAAATTTTTGGGATTTTTGGTGACCAAACGTGGAATTGAGACAAACCCGAATCAAATTCAAGCCCTTCTCACAATGAGCTCGCCAAGGAACATCCACAAGGTGCAGCGGTTAACTGGGCAAGTTGTCGCCCTTAATAGATTCGTCTCCAAGTCAATTGACAAGTGCCTTCCATTCTTCAGGATCCTGAGAAAAAATCAAACCTTCTAGTGGAACGAAGAATCCGAAACAGCATTTCGACAGCTAAAGGATTATCTTGGCTCGCCACCTTTGCTTATAGTTTTTGCTATAGGCGAGGAACTTCTCATATACTTGTTCATCTCGCCAACAACAGTAAGTGTAGTGCTAATCCTAGAAGAGGACATGATTTAGAAATCGATATATTATGTTAGTAAAGTCCTCATGGGAGCTGAGACCAGACACTTGAAAATTCAAAAACTTGCCTATACTCTCCTTGTCGCCGCTAGAAAGCTTCGCCATTATTTCCAAGCGCATCTTATTGCTGTGTTGACTTATCAACATTTGAAACAAATTCTCCAGCAACCCGAAACTTCGGGGAGGCTCCTAAAATGGTCCATTGAGCGAAGT
>BRYF01000014.1:6080000-6082500 GCA_030159135.1 Actinidia polygama | reverse complement strand
TAGGATTACTGTTGAGGCTAAAAAGGTTCCTAAACTCTGAGAGATAGAAAGGTCATATTTGTATACTCGCCACAACACCATCGCGCAACGATGCTTTGCCACGCGTTGGGGACTAGCTAGGCAGGACAGATGTTATAAAATTGCAAAATCAACCTAATAGTAGAATGAATGGGAAACTAAAGGCCCGTAGGAAATGCAATCTCGTAAAAAGCCACCTCGCCCGGGTGAGATAAAGCTATGGTCTCGCCCTCCTCAGGGAGCCTAATTTGCACGCCAAAAGGGAAAGAGTAGGATGCTCTAAGAAGGTCCAGCTCTTCTAGGGTCATGATGTTGGTTTCCTTCTCTATTGAGGTATGAATGGCGACCAAGGGGTTGACCTCAGAGATTGGTGGATCCTCCATAGGCAGATCGGGAGATTGATTCACCTCGTCTGTCATGTATGATGATCCTTCCTCTAAGTGATCAGACATCCAAGATGGCAAGGAATCTAAGTCTTCTGAGTTAACTACTTCAGGCCTACGGGACATTAACTACTAAAACGAAAGTAAAAGCCAAGGATAAGATACTTACTGGGCTAAAGGCAAGGAGGCGACCACGAATGAGGGCGAGGAGAAAATTAGAACAAGAGCAACAGTCTGGGCGACCCCGATGTTTCGGATCATTCGGCATTTTGAATCCCGAGCCCATAATTGCCTTTCCTGCCAAAAGCCCTATTAATGCGTCACCATTCTACTGATACCATCATATTAACATTCAATGTCTTCATCCACATGTCCGTTTCTTCATCCACATGTTCGTTTACAGATGCACGCCATTATTGCATGACCAAGTCCTTAAAAAGTAGATACTTTTCCTTAATTACTCGTAGATCCCTTGTTTCATCTCGGCATCTCGAGTAGGGGGCTACTGATGTGGGAAAAATATTTGCCGATTTATATTCCGAGTAGAACACGTCGCCTAAAGGATTACCACTCCATGACACTTATATGGTTCATGTTGCCCATCACTGGGACGCCTATCGCTTAATCGCCAATGGATTACCTTGCCAATATAAGAACAAGTTATTTTCCAGATCGCCACTAGGTGAGGTTAGTCACGTCGCCAGATAGGGGACCTCCTCCATGAGGACTCCACCTCCCTAAGGAGTTTGCCTCTGCGAGACTCCTTCTCCGTTACTCCTCTACCTGATCAGAGTCCACTTTCGCGAGGATTCCACCTCTACAAGAGAACTATCTCCGATAGACTCCAGCTCCATCACTGTCCTTATGATTGCGGGCTGCTCTCCATATGGCATCCTCCTATCATCACTTTGGTATTTTAGGGATATACTTTCCCAAAGTTAACTGCCTGAAGATCTCGCCATCTGAAGATCTCTCTGTGATATCCTCACACGTATCTCCAATCTCCAACTATATAAAGGTCGCTCCCCCATAATGCAAAGGTACGCTCAATACACCCACATCATAGTGCATTCTCTCCGGAGAGTTATATTTTACATTTCGCCTAGTCTGTCATCGCCTTGGTCTGATTTTCACGTCGGAGAAATTTTGAGCGGCCTCGCCCCGATCATTTACTTTTATTTACCTGCACAGGTCGTCCAAGTCATAGCTGAGGTGAAAAAGATCAATATTGACTGTTAGTTGCTCGCCCCAATTTTCTACCACAACAAATTTCGTGAAATTTTTTGAGATTGATAAAGCAGCTGTGGACACACTGGTAAAGAAGAAAGAACCCCCATTCATTGAGAGGGTGACGAGGATCGACGCCATCAACACCGGTGTCTAACGCCAAACTATTGAAATAGAAATTTAGAGCGAACAACATGTTAGAAGTTTGTTTTTTTACAATGTATTGTGAATATACTTTGGGACTAAATTTGATTAAGTTCCATACACTAAATTTGATGAACAATGATTGATATATATTCTCCTAAATGAGTAGATGAATTTAGTGTATTCATTTGTCAAAAATCAAGTTGATTTGAATGAGAAATTGTTTCTCAAAGAAGCTTTAATGAAAATAAAAAAATTATGGATAGACAATGCTGTCTCACATTGAAAAAATAAAGTTAGTGAATATATAAAGCCCAAGTATGAACTTTTTAAATTAGGCCATTGGCCACCTCAAATTTTTAAAGGAGAGGAGTTTATATATAAAGTGGGCTTAATCCATTAGCCTATGGCCCTATTGGTTTAACCTACGTGCGGCTGTGCCGCAGCCACCCACTTGGGCTTAGGCTAATTGAATATTATTTTTTTGGAAAAAAATAATTCAATTATTTTAATTTCTAAAGTTAGAAATTACACTTTCTTCTTCGAAATTAACTTTCTTTTTGCGAACAGTCACACCATTTCGAATTTGAACGAAGCAAAAATTATGATTTATTTCTGAAATTTTTTCCTTTAATAAGCGAACAGGTGTGACCTTTCAATATATGCAGAAATGTCCCTTTGCGTATCTGTTTGGCTGAATAGATGCTATTTGATCGAATGAGTGCCTT
>BRYF01000014.1:6070000-6072500 GCA_030159135.1 Actinidia polygama | reverse complement strand
TTTTTAATGTTTTTTAAAAAAGAATTAGTGGGTTCAAAATGTATAATTATTCATAATTTAAGGAATAATTGACTATATTCAGTATCTTTTCAAAAATTCAATGGATTTAATTGAAATCGCTGAGTTGAATGTAGCCCCGACCTTGACTACACTTTCCCAATTTAGTTTGTCTTTTTCCAATTGAGTTTAAAATTTACCCAATTAATATATAAAGATCCATTGAACTAATCCATTAATATATTCCAAGTTCTAAAATGTGAATCTAGTAGGGGAAACAAACAAAAACAGAAAATGTTAATCTATTGAAAAGTAATTTTTGGGGGGTATTATAAAATGGTTCAAGAATCACCATTCAATATATAACCTAATCAATGGGCTCTCCAAGTAGAAGAGTAGAAACTACTATTCAATAAATAAATAAATAAAAGGCTAAATTGTTGTCAACAGAATTAAAACCAAACAAACTAAATATAAGATAATTCACCACAAAAAAGAGTCGTAGGTGATCCACTTTCATCCAAATGCGGTAATCAGCAATTGAATAATTTATCATGAAAAAAAAATAAGATTTTCTTAGTAGTTTAAGCTAAATAATTTTCACTATAGTCAATCATCAAAGTATATGAATCAACTAATAAATGAACTTAGGCCAATTAGGAATTTAAATTGGAGATGGAAAGTCAAAAGTGTTGTGCTGGCCTAAGGAGGTCATTCTAACATAAACTGCAATTAATTGTCGTCTCTCTAACAAGGGGAGCAGTGGCATTATCCGATTTCTAATTTCAAATTCTCCTTTTATTTAGTTTATTTTATTTATTAGATAAAATTACTTGCACACTCTTTTATTTATGCCATTCAATCAACTTTATTTCTTTCTTGCAAAGATTATTTGTTTAAAGAACTTAAATATATGCAAATGGTAAGTTGCTAAAAACGACACCAGGCAACTCTAGTGTCGTGGAACACTAAGGGGGACCAAAGCGGTATTTTAAAAAAATTGGAGAGAAGGAATTGAAGCAACCAATATGTACGAGAAGAGCTCTGACAGATTTTGTAACTTTGTACACATCAACCAATGAAAGTGAATCAAAGAGTCATAGCCACGTGTCAGAGTGATGATGAGTCACGCTCCGCAATGGTGGGAACACATGTCAAGACAGAAGTGGCAGAGCGTGGCCGTTATTTTGGAAAATGCTATGAGTACCCCCAATATTGCACTCCCAATGTACACCTGGGTGAGGTGGAGCATTTGGATTGGCTGACATGACTGGGTGGACCCCACACCCAGCCAATCCAAATGCTCCACCTCACCCAGGTGTGCATTTAGGGTGCAATATTGGGGTACCCATAGCACTACTCCATTATTTTGGCCGTCCGTTACGTTTTTGGCCTTTCCCTCGAAAAATGTAGAGTAATGATAAGGAAATTTATTTCTACACTCCTTTGAATGATTTCTACACTCCAAAATAAAAGTGTAGAAATCAACACCAATAATTTCTACACTCCAAAATAGGAGTGTAGAAATCAACACCATAGAAATTACTTTTTGGAGTGTAGAAATCATTTTCCAATGATAATAGCAACGGCTTCTAAGCATTTTGTGCGAGCTATACCGTTTACATTGTAAATTTAGTTTAAAAAATTAATACTGTAAAATTTGATACAAAATGATATTATTCAGATTTATTTTATTTTATTTTATAATTTAATAAATAAATGTAAAACACAAGATTATATTTACAAATTGATATTCATTGACTGTATTGATATTGATTGACCATATCAACCTAAGTTTTTACTATATTAAAATTCTCAATAAAATATATAATATGGACAATTTAAATTACTAAAATAAATTTAAAATGGAACTCAAAATACTTAAACTGTAAGGGGACGAAATATACAAGGACAAAATATGGCCATGCTAGGGTAAAGACCTTTGCCGAGCTGTCGCTATAAAGCAAACTCGGAAGCTCTCTACGCCATAGCTCGAGGCAGATGCTACTGTAGTCAGTCATCGTCCGAGCTGAAGGTATCGCCACTGCCAAACTGCCGCTATCTAGCAAGCTCAGGGTAATGACCGCGCTGAAGCTTGGACAAGGGACAACGATAGGCGATATTCCCAAGGGATGTTAGGGGACAGAGGGGCATCTTGCACATCAAAGTTCCTTCTAACAGCCCCACACCCAAGTGAAGACCTTGGCCGAATGATGGCGGGCTACCAGCCAGGCCGTAGGGGCATGGCTGGGTCAGCCGCCTATTCACTAACACAGCGGACGGTACGCATGAATGCACGTCGAGCTGCAGTCTGTTGGGTGAAAAAATGGCTAGCGCGTCAAGGTACACGCTGAACTGGATTATAATAAAAGAACTGTTGTTCTCGAAGAGGTACGCGAATTGGGGGCATCAGAACATACATATCTAACTTTATCCTTAGAGAGCCATTTTCTGGAAACAGCTCTGGCGGCCGGTCTCACTGTTTCTGTGCTGCAGCCAGGGC
>BRYF01000014.1:6060000-6062500 GCA_030159135.1 Actinidia polygama | reverse complement strand
AAATTGTCATTCTAGCCTTTTAATAGTTATAGTTATTATCGAAAAATAATGGAGGTCTACTAATAGATCATCCACGTGTGTTCCTATGATGTTTGCCATGGATCTTTGACTTCTAGATTGTTAAATTCGGAAAAAAAAATAAAAAGTTATACTCTGATACCAATTGTTAACTAGAAAGCAAATTATAAGGAGGAAAATAGGTTTGCTAGGATTAATAACTAATTAAAATTTTGTATGTAAGATAAGTTAACAATGCACTCTAGTATAAGCAAGTATATATAGGCAATTAAAAAGAAAAGAGTGCAAACGATTTATAATAGTTTGGTGAATCTTAGCCTACGCTCACTCTTCAAGTTTTTCCTTGAATATTCACTATCTTCAAGCTTGCAGGTGCTTGACAACCTTTAGAATCACTAGAACACTTCTAATCTTCAAGAGAATGCCTCTCTTGGAAACTTTACAATCACTTAGAGTGATTCTTTAAAAAGGAAGTAATTTTGGTAGTAACTAAAGCTCACCAATTCTATACTCTAGATGAAAGATGAATACAATGAAGTTTTCTCTCTAGAGAGTTGGATAAACCAAACTCGGATTGTTTCTTTCTCACCAGTGCAAACCTAGAGGAACGAGAGAGAACCTAGAGCTCATCTAGTTCCTTAAAGCAAATATCGAAGTTTTCGTGTGGACACCATACGAGATGCTCGGGGTGGACCCTGACTTTATTAAACACGAGTTGAAAGTTCTATTGAATGCCCGACCCGGTCAAACAAAGTGGAAGGAGGTCCCCAACTGAGCATGTGGATGCGGTAATTGCAGAAGTGGATAAATTAAAAGAGGCAAGCAATTATATAAGTTCTTTACCCGAGCTGGCTGTCCAACATTGTCTTGGTAAAGAAAAAGACAAGCAAATGGAGGGTCTGTTTTGACTTCACTAGTCTCAACTGAGCTTGCCCTAAAGACTACTTTCCATTGCCAAAAATTGACCAATTGGCGGATTTTACCTCGGGTTACGCTAGAATGAGTTTCTTAGATGTTTACCGAGGTTACCACCAAATCGCCATGCACGAGCCAAACCAAGAAAAAACTACGTTCATCACTCCCTGAGGTGTATTATGCTTTAAGGTTATGCTATTTGGTTTGAAAAACGCTGGTGCCACAAATCAAAGGATGATTACGAAAAATGTTCCATCCAATCCTGGGCGGAACCATAGACGCTTACATCGACGATATGGTGGTCAAGAGCAAAGAAGAATTAGATCACATTAGGAATTTAACTAGAGTCTTTGCAATATTCAAAAAAACAAGTTGAGGTTGAACACGGCGAAGTGTGCCTTAGGTGTGACGAGACGAGGGATCGAGGCAAACCCAGAGCAAATCACAACAATCAATAACCTCGTGAGCCCGAGGAATGCGAAGGAGGTTCAGAAACTCACTAGGATGACAGCAGCATTGAACAGGTTCATCAGTAAGTCTTCTAATAAATGCCGCCTATTTTTTAAACTCCTTCGCAAGAATACAAAGTTTTTATGGAATGATGAGTGTGAGCTTGCACTCTAACAATTCAAGAAATACTTGACTGAACCACTGCTTTTTTCCACGCTGGATGAGGAAGAATTGCTCTATGTTTATCTCGCCGTATTCGAACATGCTGTTAGTTCGGTATTGTTAAAGGAGGTAGACGAAGAGCAACTCCCGATCTACTTTGTTAGCAAGACGTTTACAGATTGCCAAACAAGGTACTTACTGCTGGAGAAGCTGGTTTTGGCCCTAGTTTTAACCTCACGGAAACTCATGCACTATTTCCAAGCACATCCCATCGTAGTGTATGAGTTTCCATTGAAAAATATTTTGTCAAAGGCAGACCTATCTGGAAGACTTTCTAAATGGGCTATTGAGCTCGATCAATTTGACATTAATTTTTTTCCAATGGCAGCGATAAAAGGGCAAGTCCTTGCGACTTTGTTGCTGAGTTCTCGCCCCGAGTTGTGAGTCCAAAGTAGGAGAACCCTGCGTCTGCGCACAGAAGGGAAGAAAGTTCAGGTACAAAATTTGGCCGAGACACAACCAGATGGGGCACAATCAACACACGAGAAACATGAGCCCATCAAAGAACCACCCACCGCCCTGGAAGAATCTAACACTGATAAAATCATTGAGGTTCCAGAGGTTATCATAGAACCAGCTCAAGTCGATCCAGACAAGGCATGGAAAATATTCATTGATGGAGTAAAGAACAGCCTGGGGGCAGCCCAGAAGAAGCAACTTTTGAACATTGCCTCAGGATAAACTTCCCTACCATGAACAACGAAGCTGAATATGAAGCCTTCATTACGGGACTCCGATCCACCAGCAAGCTAAAGGTTCTCGAGATCCGAATATTCAGCGATTCAAAACTGATAGTCAACCAAGTCACGAGAATATTTGAAGCTCGGGGGAGCAAGATGGCTAAATATCTGGCAGTGGCTAAGAACCTATTCACTGATTTTAGAGTAGTAAAAAT
>BRYF01000014.1:6045000-6055000 GCA_030159135.1 Actinidia polygama | reverse complement strand
CATGCGTGTACACACTCCGAATTACTTTTATGGCTTCAATTCCTCTCCTTTATCATCAATTATCTACAATGAACTCGAACACAACTTTAAGAATAAAACACGATAAATATGCAAAATTAACCTACTCTAGGGCCAACTTAGGTCGGTTTAACGGCGCTTGAACTACAATTATACAGTCCAATTACGAAGCCCCGATTGAAGACCTGCCGATACACTTCACCACAGGCCACCTTTTAGAGATCGGCCACTTCCTGCTGAGCTTGGTTCCTCTGTCCAATAGCAATCTCGGTCGCGTTGTGGGCGTCAGACAATTTATCCCTAGACTGCTTCAATTCCTTCTCAACGCCATGGATCTTTTGATTGGCCTTCTTCAAATCCATGGCATGCTTCTTCAGGTGGGCAAAAGTGGGCACAGTTCGTTGGAAAAGCTGCAAAACAAACAAATACAATAGACTCATTAAGTATTGAAAGAAATGAGGGTTACAGGAAGCAAGACAAGCTCAACAACAGACCTGAGCCCCCATCATGAGCATCTTGCCCCCGAACTCCTCCGAACCTTCAGAAGCAAGGTCCACTACGTCCTGGTAAGCATAATGGCATTCCCCAAGGCCACACAAGTCTCACGATCTTTAGAAGTGTCAGTATACATGACTTGTTTCCCTAGCTCAACTGCGGTGAACGTTGGAGCCCAAAGCTCGAGAGTGTCAAACAAACTACTAACACCTTTCCCTTCTTCAAACGGGAAGTCCCCTCTATGGATTGTCTCCCTCTCTTTTTACCTACCTGCTAGGAAGACAGGGTGTTTGATTGATCACCAACCATAGTTGGAAGAATCGGAGGTTGATCGACGGGCTGCTTCGCGAGCTTATCCTCTACAGCCTATTTCTTTCCCAAAGTTCTCTCATTGGGAGCTATCACTTCTTCTTTCTCGCTCGAACTGAAACCCAAACTACCGCCTTAATTGAAGGAATGTTCAACAATATCCCTGGCAGCAGATTGAACCTCTAGAAATTCAAGGTCGTCAACATTCTCTGAATCTGAGCTCGACACGAGTATGGGCTCGACGGCCGGAATGTGGGGTGAAGGAGCTATGGTAGAATGTGGTTAACCACTTCGTTGTCCTCAAGATCAGCATCTTCCTCTTCATTCTCTTCCTCCTCTCTACCACCCAAATCCATGTCCCAACTATTGGATGAGTCTGACGAACACGAACTGCCGGAACCAGTACTCTCTCCCTCAGCGTCTTCTCTCAACCGTCTGAACTCGGCTGCAGATCCTTCAACTAAGTCACTACTTCAATCGAGAGTGAACTCCTCTGCCTCGGAGCTCGTTTGCGGGTCCGTAGAGGAGAAAGACTTGGTTTACCCCGATGGTCACCTCGGTGGGGGATGGTGTAGCGATAAACTGAATTGTAGCCAAGTAGTTCGGCTACCTTCCGAGACGCCTATAGTTGTTCACCGCTCTTATCGCAACAACACAGTGCTCAGATCTCCTCCAAAAGCGAGCGTTGAATCCTGTAACTAGTCAAATTGAGACGACAAAAACATCAGATCAATACGAAAGCGGAGCAAACACAAAGCGCATAACAAAAAGCGAGATAGAGGTAATTGAAAAATGGATTTACTCTTACCCATAGGGATATAGCCTCTTTGTTTCGGAATAAAGAAATTACCGGGGTCATCGGCTTGGAATTCCCATTGGCCAGAAACCCAAACCAAATCATTCAGATACAAATTTTTATCAGGGGAATCCATAACCAACCTTGTTTAAGGCTGATTAGGTTTCCGAAGGCGAAGGTAGTGATTACCCTCAATCATATGGGGTTGGGAGTTCCTCCTAGGCCAGACTACGCAATATACGTGAAGTAAATCCTCGACAGTGAACTATTGTTCTTCTCTGCTCATCAAAGCGTCCACCATCAGCACGGTTCAGACAAAATTTACTGACACTTGCATAAAAGTAAGATGACACAGAGACATTACTATTTTCAGCAATTTGCTCAGAGGAAACCTGACTCTGTCTTGGTGAATGAACCAAGTCCAAACGAGTATACGGTCGCCTTAGGAAACCTGACCCCATTTGGGCCCGGTCTTTCTATGACGATATTATCAAGAATATGATGGTCGGCACGAAACCAAGCTAAAGCCTCATCGTCATAAACTAGCAACTAAGCTCGGTTCAATGCCATGTTCTGAAAAAAGGAACAAACGGTAAGAACGAGCTCAATTATGCAACATGATGAGTACAAGCCGTAATGAACTAAATTGGCCCAAAAGAGAAAAAATGGAAAAATCTTGCTCACAACAGTTGAATACCTCTTCCAGCTCGGATCAACCAGAATAGCAAACGTAGTCGGGGGTCAAAACCAACAAAAACGAACCCGGGTCGCGGGCAACCCAAATCTACCAGGTCACGACACAGAAGCTTGCGATCGCCCGTCAATGGCGGACAGGCAACTGCAATCCTTCCTTCAACAAAATGGCATGCAAATCAACTGCAATCCTTCCTTTAACAGAATAGATGCATTCAGAATGGGAAAAATTTACAGAATCACACAAATCAAGAAGAAACCCATGTACATACATTGACGAAAAATAGCGACTACTTACAATGGAGAACGAAAAAAGGATGGGCCACGTTGGATTTGGAATGGAAGGCAGAAAAGAAGCCAGAACTAAGAGCATAGGCAGCTAGTAAGATAATGGCGTGAACTTTCTCTCTCTCTCTGGGGTCTTTCAGAATAACGATATGAATAGTGATCTAGAATACAAAGGGCTACTTATATAGAAGTTGAAGAGGCGGGAAACCACCAAATGCGACCTTAAAGTGCATCATTTTGCGGGCAAACACCCCAAACTCACCCTTAAGATGCGTCATTTCACGGGCTAAGCGTTGCACTCAAGGCCAATAAGTGACAAACGCGTGGCACTTCCCCCATCGCGCGCCCGAGCCAAACAAGCCCTAGTGTGCAGATAGAAAGGCATCGACATCAACCAATTGGGCAGCGACATATGGCACAACATAAGGGAGGGTTACCTGAGCTCACGAGAGTTCTGAATCTTGTCTTGAGAGATTTGCTAACTACACTGGGCAAATTCAAGAATGAGGGTTAGCCGAGCTCAAGGGAGCTCCGAACCTTGCCCCGCGAAGATTGGCCACACTTAGCAAAAATTCAAAACAAAGGCAGGGTTAGCCGAGATCACGAGAGCTCCGAACCTCTTCTTGAGCGATTTGCTAACTACGCTGGGCAAATTCAAGAGGGATGGTTAGCTGAGCTCAAGGGAGCTCCGAACCTTTCCCCGCGAAGATGTGCCACACTTAGCAAAAATTCAAAACAAATGGAGGGTTAGCCGAGCTCATGAGAGCTCCACACCTTGTCCTGAGAAATTTTCTAACTACACTAGGCAATTCAAGAGGGAGGGTTAGCCAAGCTCAAGGAAGCTCCGAACATTGCCCCGCAAAGATTTGCCACACTTAGAAAAAACCCAAAACAAAGGGAGGGTTAGCTGAGTTTACGAGAGCTCCAAATCTTGTCTTGAGAGATTTGCTAACTACGCTAGGCAAATTCAAGAGGGGTTAACCTAGCTCAAGGGAGCTCCGAACCTTGCCCCACAAAGATTTATCCCACTTAGCAAAAATTCAAAACAAATGGAGGGTTAGCCGAGCTCACGAGAGCTCCGAACCTTGTCTCGAGAAATTTTCTAGATGTGCTGGGCAAATTCAAAAAGGAAGGGTTAGCCGAGTTCACAAGAGCTCCAAAGTTTGTCCCTCGAAGATCTGCCATACTTAGCAAAAGTTCATAGCATATCAGCTAAGAAAGTACATTTGGGAAAGATTTTCATGGTGCATTTTTCCGCGCTCAGTCGAAATGAACCCTGCGCTGTAAATCTTGCCTAAGTATACTGGGGGCATACATAGAGGTAGGCTCAACCGTACGAAATGAGTTGCAAAAGAAGTTCAAAGAGAAAGATTCATTCATTTACAGAAAATCATTCAAATACAAGATGATTCGATTACAATAATGGAATTCATTCATTACAGAGATTCGCCCGAACAATAGACTACCCGATTTACAAAACTACATAAGTACAAAACCTATTCTAGGCAAGCAACCGAAGTGCAACACTCCTAACAGAGACCAAGCTTCGCCGGAGGATCTTCACGGAGAACTGCCTAGAGAATGAACATGAATGTCCAGAAACGAAGCCACTCGATCTTTGCGATGAATCCGACCCGATTAGTAACAAACCCACGCAACCGAGCTGCAACATTTTCAACTAAGACCAAGCTAGGCTAGAGGATCTACGTGCAGAGTTGTCCAAACTTCATGTGGAATCTGACTTCGACCTATCAGACAGGCGCTTGCACGGTGACGCATTCTTCCAAAAGGGCTAAAACCTCCAGAGTCACATGATGACAAGGGAGAATGTATGGACCACTCAATGTCCGCAGCATATTGTCTCTCAGCTATAAAGAAGCATCTTCTGCTTATAGCTGAGTAGTCATTAGATACAAGAGAGCACTTACGGCTCAACACAAATTCTCTGTCAGCTCCAGGAAAGCTTTCCAAAACCAGAACCCGCAAAAGAAATGCCTCTGTGCAGAGTGCAAGTAGTTCCCCCATTGGGTTGCAATCGCCCACCCAGTTCGAGGAAATGAGCTCTCTACAATCGAAGTGGAGAGCTCAGATGACAGCCGGAGAATGGTCACCGGCAATTAGATGGCAACAGAAATTAAAAAGAAGCTTCATTTTTGTTCTGAAGAAACATCCCCAGTCCTCGCGTTTATATAGGGGCAGAAGGATTGCGTGCGCACAGGATACGAAGAGTCCATCATTATGACGGAGGACTAAGGCCCAGTTAAGGGGGACGAACTGATCACGATTGTGATGGACGACAGAAAATCCAACGCAAACAAGGGTAGTCCCAAGGGGGTGGGCGGGGGGCCACGGTCCCCCTAAAACCTTTGAAAAACCAAAAAAAATAATTTTTTTATATATTTTTTGTTAGTTTTGACTATTTTGCTAGTTGCCCCCCCTAATTTTTTTTTCTGAAAGGTCCATTGAAAATGTATAATTTGGACCCCCTGGGTAAAATTTCTGCGTCCACCACTGACTGCAAAAAATGGGATGCGTGAGGTCCGCGTTTGGAAACATGAAAAGACCTAGCGGAAAGTTCACGCGCAAGTAACCACTACAAATACCAACCAAGAGCAAGCACGTCCAGCTAACATGACCTCGGTGAGCATCAACCCAGCTCATGCGAACTGAGGGATAATTGTAAAGGGACGAAATATAGAAGGAGAAAATTTGGCCATGCTAGGGTAGAGACCTTCGCTGAGCTGTGGCTATAAAGCAAACTTGAAAGCTCTCTACACCAGAGCTCGGGGCAATGCTATTGCAAACAGTCACCGTCCAAGTTGAGGGTATCGCCACTACCGAGCTGCCGCTATCTAGCAAACTCGGGGTAATGAATGCGCTGAAGCTTGGACGAAGGACAACGGCAAGCAATATTCCCAAGGGATGTCAAGGGACAGAGGGCGTCTTGCACGTCAAAGTTCCTTCTGACAGCCCCACGCCCAAATAAAGACGTCAGTCGAATGATGGCGGGCTACCAACCAGGCCGTAGGGGCATGACTGGGTCAACCGCCTACTCACTGACACAGAGGACGGTGAGCATGAGTGCACGTCGGTTTGCAGTTTGTCGGATGACAAGATGGCTAGTGCTTCAAGTCACGCGCCGAGTTGAATTATAACAGGAGAACTGTTGTTCTCGAAGAGGTACGCGATTTGGGGCCATCAGAACATCCATACACTTTCTCTCTCTACATACATTGTCTCAGGTCATCTAACTTGACAGTGGGAGAGCCGTTTCTCAAAAACAGCTCCGACGACCGGTCTCACTATTTCTGTACTGCAGCCAGGGCTTTGCCGAGCGGCCGACTGGTGATAGTTCATACCACTGCCACAGGACTACCGTAAATATCTATTTTCGATTTTTCGTCTATCATCTCTCTCACAAGATCCCCACATAAACTATACCATGATTTTTAAATGTCCCGCTAATTAAACTTGTCGTGAAATTTCGGATTGCTCCTATTTGGGATCCCAATTCGTGAGTCAGTTCATTTGGCTGGGGACTGGTCTCATTTGGCCTGCCGTGACGGGAGTGAAAATTAAGTACAACGGTGACTTTTTGTCAGTTGTCACCAACGAATTGGAATTTATAGAGATATTAATATAAATAAAATAAGATAATTTTTTTTAATTATTCTAAACTATCTTTCACTGTCTACGGTTAAAATCCATTTGAATTAATCAAATGTCTAAGATTTCACCTTAAACTATTTTTTTTTCAAAAAAAATATCACTTACTTCTTCTCAAATGTGTGGGGGTCATATAGATTGTGATTCAATAGCCAAAAATCTCTAAAGATGTGCATATTTTTTATCCATTTGATCATTTTTTAATGGAACCCACATAAAAAAAAAACTAAAACACATAATTTGTTTCCCTCTCATTTCTCATAAGCTAGTAATACTTTTTCAAAATCATAATACTTTATAATTCGTTTTTCATTTTGTAATAATGTATCTCTTATCTATTTTTTAAGTTATAAAACTCTAACGAGAACGCTTAAAATATTTTAATTTTTTTACGTAATGTCCGGGGCACGAATAATTACTATTAGATGAATAAATTACTACTCGTATCTATTTATTTCTTAAATAATTTGACTGTTATCTCCGAGTTTTAATCTCAAATCTCCAAAATAGATACCCAAATCTCTATTTCATAACTACTTCAATATCCAAATATTTATTTTTATCTCTATTTTAAAAATCTCATCAATCATCCACTTTGCCTCCAAAGATTCCAATTATGATTTATACACATTTTAAGTATAACAATATATTTTTTTTGCTTATTAACAAATGCTTATTGGGTAGTAATTAGCATTTTTGTTTTCTCTATTTTAAATGGGAAAAAAATAAACATATCTACACGCCTTCTCCTATTTTTACTTTCATCTTTTAATTGCCATCCATTTGTTCTACACCGTTTTATGGGCACTTTCTATTTGTAACTGGTTCATACCTTTCCAGTAAACATGAATATTGGACGAGAAAATGCTACAAATTGGAGCTTATAAAATTCTCAATTTTTTGGGACAAATAAGTTGAAAAAATCAAAGAGAGAAATGCTATATTTTATCATACTTTTCATATCAATGCATATTTAGATGTTCAACATGATTGGTTCCTTAGTTGAAAAAGATTACATCATACCACATGTTGTGAAATAAAATAGAGATAAAAAACAGTTATATATAGCAATCCCTCGAAACCAATTAATAAATACAATTATTCAAAATGACTACTAAACATCATAAACTTAAAAAGTTAGCTTACTAGGACTAAACTGGTCTACCGGATTATTCTCCAGGAAAGAGACGAAAACTGTGTTTAGGAAGTAGGAAAATATATGTAAAAAGTGTGAAAAATTGTAATTTTTCTCCACCTTTGTTTGGTTCATAGTTTTGGGAGAGCTAACAATTAAAAATTTATTTTCCTTCCCATTTCGAGATTTTTCTTTAGCTTTCTCCCATCTTTCTTTTCTCATTGCTTAGCCAAATTGATGTGTTATTTTCTTTCCTATTTTTTCTAAAATTGGTGTACACTAAAATTGAAGTTATGTCGCAATTTTTTAGGAAATGAAAAAGATAAAATGATAATTACAACTAATTACCCACTTTCTTCTTCATCTAAAAACAACTATCAACTTTTTTCACTTTTATGAGATAATAGTTTCTAAACTATAATTTTTAGAATTGAATTGTTTTCTCTCTGTTCATGTGTTGAGCTATCCATCTTCTCCACTTCTAAATTTTAACTTTACTTTGAAGAAATAGTAGTTCTCCAACTATTTCCACTACCAATTCCATATTTTTCTCGACGGTTATTTGGTTCTTAATTTTAGGAGAGTCAACAATTAAAAAAAATTTAAACCTTAATCGTTAAATCTATCAACTATTTTCATTTAATTACTATTCTTTTTCTTCTACTAATTTATTAATCCAAACACGGCCTAATGTTTGTCAAAAATTTGATTTAACCTCTTTATGAATGGAAATAAAAGAAAGGAAAAATTTTAGATCAATGGTAGTCACACCACTTAATATAAAAAAAAATGGCCTGACCAAAAATAATATTTTTCGGAGGTGGTGAGTTGTAAATAATATCAAATACATGATAATTTTGATGATCTTACCCCTAGACAACTTAAACAATGTTGTTTTGATATCTATATGAAATCTGAGCATGTGAAGACTTGCACCCTATATTAAACTTTCCTTCTCTCTCATTCTCTTCGTTCGTGCCCTAGCCGGTGTCTCCGGCGATAGACTTCCCCCATCTCTTTGTCTCAAGTTCTGATTCCCCTATATAGCCGGCCTCGGCCTCGTCGTGAACACCCCCCTACGGTCCCGTACTATTGGTACAAGTCAAATATACTTGGGGTCCTAGAACAAAAGTGCTCAAGAGGTATAGAATCTTGAAATTCTTAAGCATATTCGATTTGCACACCAAGCATATTCGACTTGCACCCAGGGCACACATGCCTTGCATCCTAAGCATATTCGACTTGCATCCATTGTTGAACACAATACAATGGTAACTTCTCATTGGTGCAAGTTGGATATGCATGGAGTGCAAGTTATATGTGCCATGAATGTAAGTTGAATATGATTGAGATGCAAGTCGAATATACTGGATAATTTCAAGATTCTACCTATTGAACAATTTTGTTTTAGCACCCTAAGTATATTCGACTTGTATCTAAGGCACACATGACTTTCATCTTAGACATGCTAGACTTGCACCAATAGCATGGGACCGTAGGTGTGTGTTCTCGATGAAGTCGACACCGGTTGTAGAAGTGGATTGGAGCTTAAGAGAGAGAGGGTGGAAGTCTGTCGCGCGAAAACTCTGGCTAGGGCAAAAATGAAGAGAGAGAGAGAGAGAGAGAGAGAGAGAGAGAGAGGAGAAGTTTGATGTAAGGTGTAAGTTCTCAAATGCTCAAATTTTATACAAATTATCAAAAGACGTTGCTTAAGTTGTCCTGGGATAAAATCGTCAAAATTATCATGTATTTGATATTATTTATAACTCATCACTTTCGGAAATATTATTTTCATTCAATTTTTTGATATTAAGTAATTATCATACCACTTATCTAAAAATTTCCCACAAAAGGAATCTAGCATGATGACCGGCTAAAGTCAGTAAATCTAATCATTCCACCATTTTCACGAGGAAGAAATAAAAACCCAAAAATTCAAATAATTGAATGTTGTAAATTGCTAAAGATCTCTTAAATTTGCCACTTTCAATATTAATGGACCACCTCTGGTCAACTTCAGCCCAATTTTGTGGATCTTCAGATCGTCCATGCATGCATGGTGCCTTCAACCACACTCAAGGAGCCAAAAAGCTAAGGTCATGGCCACCTGTTGTTCTCTCTCAAAAGTACTTAAAAAAATCTGAGGTGGCCCACCCGCGGTAATCAATTTGGGTCCAATGACGTGCCAATGTCTTGATATTGGAGCTTAGCAATGATTTTAACGTAGGAGTGATGAGCACGTACACTGATAAATTTGTTTTATAAACTAAAAATTAATTTTAAAATACTACTTATATATATAGTATTTTTTAGACTTGACTCTTTTATAATTTAAAATACTCTTATATATACACACACATATGTACAGTTTGGATGTTTTATTAATTGACTTTAAAATTATTGAGTAATTAATATTTGTTATTATGTACGGGGTATTATGGTTATTTTTAAAATTAGTAGTAGTTGTAGAGTAATTTCACAAATTATAGGGAATATTTATGTATTTATTGGGAATCATAAGGGAGGTCTGTGTAATTAGTCCAAAAATTTTTAGGGGTTGAAGTTAGGGGTTAGTGTTTAATTCAAAATCACGTTGAGGT
>BRYF01000014.1:5977500-5980000 GCA_030159135.1 Actinidia polygama | reverse complement strand
GGCTTAGTCACGGTGGACTAGCCTAAGAGTGTCACGGTGGGCATTCCTTGATAATGAGCCATCATATATTGAGCTAACGTTATCTAAACTTGAGCGCACATGTGGGTGATGAATCATTGCATTTTTGAAGTAAACCCGGATCAGATTCAAGCCCTTCTCAGAATGAGCTTGCCTAGGAGCATTCGTGAAGTACAATAGTTGATTGGGTAAGTTGTCGCCCTTAACAGTTTCGTCTCCAAATCAGCTGACAAATGCTTACCATTTTTTAAGATCCTAAGAAAGAATCAAGAGTTCCAGTGGACAGAAGAATCAGAAAACGTATTCCAACAGTTGAAAGAGTATCTCAGCTCGCCACCCTTACTCACTGCTCCTGTTACGGGCAAGTAATTTATAGTGTACCTATTTGTCCCAACAACAGTAGTGAGAGCAGTACTTATCCGAGAAGAGGACCGAATTCAAAAATTAGTGTACTACGTTAGTAAAGTCCTAATGAGAGCCGAGACTAGATATCTAAAGATTGAAAAACTCGCATATGCCCTTCTGATTGCCGTAGAAAGCCTCGCCATTATTTTCAAGCTTATCGCATCACCTTGTTGATCGATCAACCTTTAAAGAAAATTCTCCAATGACCGGACATCTCGAGAAGACTTTTGAAATGGTTCATTGAGCTCAGTGAATTCCATGTTGAATACAGACCGAGGATGGCGATCAAGGCCTAAGCCTTGGCAGATTTTGTGGCCTAGTTCAGGTATGATGTTGATCCAGAACCAAAGGTAATTCCCCCAAGGAAGGAATTCAAGAGGAACAAAGCTCTGATGATTTCTCCAGGTGGAAGTTATTTGTAGATGGGTCCTCCAATTAGCATGGTTGTGGGGCGGGACTTGTTCTCCAAACTCCATCAGGCGAATAAATGTAGTACACCATTCGTATAGGGTTAAAGCCACCAATAATGAGGCTGAATATGAAGTTCTCCTTGTCGGATTAAGAATAACAATAGAACTGGGAGTAGATTTCCTAGACACCTTCAGTGATTCTCAGTTGGTGGATAACCAAGTTCATGGGGATTGCCTCACCAAGGATTCTCGGATGGCAGCTTATTTAGGCAAGGTAAAAACCATGTTAAGACGAATTAAATATTTCAGAATTCGTCAAATTCCTAGAGAGGAAAACAAGAAAGTCGATGCTTTGGCTAACCTCGCCTCTGCTTTCGATTTTATTGAAGATAGGAGTATACCCTTGGAATTCTTGTCCAATCCAAGCATTGAGATCGCCAAATCAGTCTGTCCAACAGAAATAAACCCTACATGGGTGGACGAAATCATCGCCTATCTCCGGAATGGCACACTACCAACTAATAAACTCCACACTCGCCGGATCCATTATAGGTTTGCATTCTTAAAGGAATATAATATAAACAATCTTTTTCAAGTCCTCTCCTAAGGTGCCTCCGACTTGACGAAGCGGATTACGTGATGAGAGAGATTCATGAAGGCATATGTGAAAATCATTCAAGTGCAAGATCACTAGTAAGGAAAGCAATTCAACAAGGCTACTTCTAGCCTCAAATGGAGCATGATGCAGTGACATATACAAGGAAGTGTGATAAATGTTAAAGGTTTGCTCTGGTGAGTCACTTTCCTCATACCGAGATGGTGCCAATGACCAGCCCATGGCCGTTCGCCCAATGGGGAGTTGACATACTAAGACCCTTGCCCTTTTGCAAAAAAAGTTCTTGATCGTCGCGCTTGATTACTTCACAAAGTGGATAGAGGCCGAGCCCCTTACCAAGATCACACAAAGGAATGCCAAGAATTTCATATGGAGAAGTACCATCTGCCGATTCAAAGTTCCCAAGATCACAATCTCGGACAATACCAAGCAATTTGAGAATGACAATTTTAAGCGATTATGCTCGGACCTCGCCATCTCCCATCATTTCTGTTCGCTGGTCATCCCCCAAGCAAATAGCCAAGTGGAAGTTACCAATAGTACCATCCTAAGGAATTTGAAGACAAGATTAGAAAAGTCCAAAAGCGAATGGGTGGAAGACTTGTTGAGCATACTCTGGACATACCATACGATGAGTAGGATCCCTACCGACGAGACACCTTACTGCATGGTCTATGGGACAGAATCGGTTATACCTGTCGATATCGGCATGTCCAGCTTCAAGACCTCAAATTTTAACAAGGAGAACAATGAAACCGAACTGAGGCTCAACCTTGATCTCCTTGATGAAAAGAAGGAGAGGGCTGAGGTATGCCAATCAGCTTACAAACACCAGATTGCCAAATATTACAATCAAAGAGTCAAGCACAGATCTTTCCTGCCGGACAATCTGGTCTTACAGAAAGTTACTTTATCCACAAGAAACCAAATGCAGGGAAGCTCGGTCCTACATGGGAAGGCCCCTACAGGATTATCAAAGTATCCAGACTAGGAACTTATTGGTTGGAAGACATGACTGGGAAGACACTCCCTCACCCCTGGAACGCTAAGC
>BRYF01000014.1:5962500-5965000 GCA_030159135.1 Actinidia polygama | reverse complement strand
TTGACTTTGAGTTAAAGTATTGGTGTATTTAGAATATATTGAACTAGGTCGTCGTAAGAAGTATATCTTATAAAATTGTCATTTTATGATGAAATTCTTACATTCACTATTTGTAGTTGACTCTGAGTTAAAGTATTGGTATATTTAGAATATATTGAATTAGGTCGTTGTAAGAAGTATATCATATAAAATTGTCATTTTATGATGAAATTCTTACATTCACTATTTATAATTGACTCTTTATCCTAAGAGAATGATGAATTCAAGTTCTTGACATTGTTCACTTTGATTTGTCGATGAATGAGGCTCATTGATTTAACACCTCGGTATCTCATGTGGGAACACTTATTTTTAAGATGGAATCTCACTCTTTTAGGAAAGATAGGGTATTCCTTATGAGTTAATTCATTCATTTAGTTATTGAATTCCAAATCTAGTTTTTTCGGTAAATTGTTTATCGAAATGAAGGTTTACTGTTTTGGTGACTAAGAAGGAAAATGAATTATGGATCATAGGAGTTGAAAATAATTATGGTTTGGTTGACAATTATTTTATCTAAATCCTAATTATTGGTACCCGAGTAGAGGGGTTTAATTGCAATATTAAATAGCGATGAGATGTATTTCTGTTTCACTACATTAAAGTGCAATTTTAATTATTTAATCCTAATTATTTAGTGAAGTTTATTTGAATTAATTAAATTATTAAATTAGTAATTAAATTATTAAATTAGTTATAAGATAACTAGATAATTTAGTAGTTTAATTGGAGTCAAACTGAGACTTCTTTAGATCCCTATTCTTACTTTAGTAGGAAATTTAGCTTATATATATGTATATGGATAGCCGATCCTATCAATCTAAGGTCCCATGTTTTTAAAAAAATCTGAGAGCCCACACTTTAGAAAGATCGATTAGGGATGAAAGAAAAAGGAAAGAAGATTAAAAGGGATTAAGAGACTAGAGAAAACATAATCTAAAAGGGATTGGGAACTAGGGTTTGTGAAAATCAAGGCAAGCAGACATGGTAATATAGGAGGCGGGTAGCAGCTAGGCGGGTGGTAACAAGACAGCGGGTGACGGCGACTACAGGCAGTAGCAGGCAAGGCGCGACAAAGAGCGGCTAGGCAGCCAACAAGCGCAGCGGCAACATCAGTTAGAGTTTTCAGCCTTGAATCCTTTGTCTTCTCAAGGTATCCCTAACCCTCTTAATCAAAGTTGTATGTTTTGCATTGCTAAAGATTTTAATATTTTTTTAAAAAAATTATGCTTTTGTTGCGGGATTTGATCCCTTCATATATTTAACCACTTATGACAGATTACATGGACGCCATGATTGAATTAACACGACAAAAAACTTAATCAAATCTAAAATAGTGGTAGGTGGGCCACTCCACTATAGTAGAATATCATGAAGCATGCCATGTCGACTGCAAATATTGGATGCCAATTTAAAAGCATCACGTGTTTTTGATGGTTGTCTTTATATTAAGCTTTTTGAATAGTAAAAGTAGATGCCCTGTACGACTCTACACTATCCTGGACACCTAGCATTTGGATTTTAGATGAAAATCTTCCGTTCGTAAATAGTAATTTTAAGCTTCTATTTAAAGTTGTTTTGTCTCATTGTTTGAGGCACCAATTTCTTTACATTTCTCCTCTTTTCTTCAATTCATCTATTGTAACATTATAATTTCTGTGCCGGAAAATAAAGAATAGAAAGTTCAAAATAAGTTTTCTTTATTTAATTAATAATTGATTATCGAGATCTTGTAACATTGTAATTTTCGAGCTGTAACAAAATAAAGAAAAGAAAGTTTAGAATAGATTTTCTTTATTTATGATTATCGAGATCGTGTTCCCTATTTGGTATCAGAGATAGTAATGGTTTGCTAAATTTGAAGTTAATTCATATATGTTTATGAATCTTTCTTTTATCTTATTATAATTTTGTTTATGCCTATATTATTTTAATGGTTATGCATTGTTTCTTTTGGATTATAATATGAATTGACACCTAAATTGCGTTAGAATTTTGCCCTTTAGTTTGAGAGGAGTGTGAGGCTTGTGTTCTCTGTAAATCGTATCAAAAACCTGATTTCTTAACTATTCATAACTATCTTAATAAGTAGTTCGAGAGGGGTGTAAGGCTTGCTGAAGGACCACGTCGCCCACCTTCAGACAAACCTTCACAATACCCCGTCGTGCTCGCCAGTATTCTTGTCGCCAGTCATTCTCCATCTCGCCAATGGTCGGGATGTCACCATATCACCATATCGCCAGTAATCAATACAAAGCTAAGCTCGCCAGTCTCCATATTGCGAATGGGTGAGGTGAAATACATGGTCTTCTATCTCTATATGGACTCCATCTCTACAAGGATTCTATCTGCATAAGGAAACTACCTCTAAATAGATTATTTTTATCACAACACCTACGATCACGGGATATCCTCCAGATGTTAGATCTCCCTTTTAAATCTCCGATATCTTCGGGATAAA
>BRYF01000014.1:5955000-5957500 GCA_030159135.1 Actinidia polygama | reverse complement strand
AAAATCACTAAATTTTACTTGATAAATTTACTAGATTTGTCGTCTTTTAGTGAGTTTCATATATTTTTTTTTATAAATTTGAACAAAATATTTTTATTTTTAGATTTTTCTTGTCAAGAGATATTGAAAAAAATATAAAATTTTGATCAAAAGTTGACAAAGTTTACTAAAAATTCGAAAACCAAAGTATTTAAAAAACTCAAAAATAAAACTAGACCAAACAATGCCTTAGTTTCTTTTCCTTTTGTTTTTAGTTTCTTCAAAAGATAGTTGTCTCATTCCTTGTGTCTAAGTTTGATTATTCATGATATTGTACACACTTCCGACTGATTGGGAAAACCCAAAAAAGGTTGTCTTGGAGAAGTTGTATTTGTTTTGCAGTTTTGTAAGTGTCGTAGTCTTTCTTTGTTGATTGGAATTTGATGTTGGGTTTCGGGGATGGAGCTAGGTTACAGTCCTTATGTAGAAAACTTAATATTTATTTTGTAACGGTTACACTTGATAGGATGTAATGTTGTGACTGACAACTACACATTATATAAATTTACACTAAAGAGTCTCTTTGTTTTACTAAACAGGGGGGAAAAGAATAGGAGTTTTGGGCAAGGAAAGGGATGGATGGTTCTAAGCTTATGTAGTCGGTGGTCTTGCATTTGAAGTTATGAATTCAGTCATTATCTTACAGTACAAATTAAAGCCTTTGTTGTGTTATTTTCAAGCCATCAAGACAAATCATGGACAAGGACTTGAACCTGGTATTAGGAGCAACTCCACACTCTATTATCCATTCAAACTTCTTTTGTGGGTCTTATCCTTGAGCTCAAAACGATGATCCAAGACATTCGTCACGTAGGCCTTGCAGTAAAAGTTGTTCATTAAAAATATCAACGTCAATGGACACCTATAAATACAGAAACAAATATCATTTTCTTCTATAAAATAGATGGTTTAAGTTTACAATCATTCATTTTATATATATAAAAAAAAAATGCAATTTGTTCATGTACTTATCGTTATAGATGTTGGATGAAATTAGTTTTTTGAATGGATAACTTTCACTGTAAAGTTTACTGAGATGAACGGTTAAGTGTGGACTCGGAGGTTAGGCCAACCAAAAGAGTTTGAATGGGTATGGAGGGATGAAGTTTGGAAGTTAGCTTATCCTTTAGTGAAGATGCAACTAGTTTTGTAGTTTATAATTTCAACTCATTTGCTTGTCAGCAGTACTCATTTCTAACCTAAACTATTCAACTGTCTTCTTGCTCTGATTTTCCCGAACCTATAACTTTCCAAAAATTGGTAGAATTTATCCAATCAATGGGCTTCTAAATTATTTGGGATTTTGATTACTTTCCAATTCTTATTTGCTGTGATGACTTTGAGTTTCGGACGATGTGGTTGTCTATTTAAAGGCCCAACCACTTTTCAAGATCTCAACTACCATAATAATAGCACTTGCATATATTCATTCATACTAATTTGAGAATAGAATTTTGTTAACGAGTGCTAAAAAACATTGTAATGTAGAATTATAACACTTTTAGGTTCTGTTTTGATTAAAAAATTGATGGAGGAAAATAAAATAAAAAATTAGATGATTCACAAAAAATTAGAAGATTTAAGTTAACGATCGGATACTCTATCTTTTTTTTATTTCCCTTTTCTCCATTAAACCCCTTAACGAGACATAGCCTTAAGCTTTGTTAATCAATAAAGTTAGATTAAATTCGGATTAAGGATTTCGAGAGAGATTTGTGGAGGGAAAGAAAAATAAAGAAAAATGAGTAATCTCAATAGTTGGATTCATTAACTTTTTCTTTTCCACTCCTAAATCCTCGAATCAAACACAACTTTAAGGTGTTGTTAACATGACTTTTTGAATGTATATTAAGGCCTCATTTGGACTTGGTAAAAAATCTAAGTCTTTTTACTTTTGAATTAAATTAAAAATATTTTGATTGTTTTTAGTGACTTTTTTTTTGAATTAGATGTTTTTTATTTATTTTCAGACTCTCCTCGTCAAGAGAAACTGCAAAAATATAAAATTTTGATCAAATGATAAAATTTTTTTACTAAAAATAAAAAAATTTAAAAATCTAAACAACTAAAAAAATTTACCCAAACGGAACGTAAAGTGAGACTTAAAAGTGAAATTATTACTTTTATAGTTTGAAATAGATAAAAAAAAATATGGAGCCCAACAAACATAAAAAAAAAAACTCAAATATTTTAACTCAAAATTAGAACAAAGGACCCTTTGCCCAATGGTCAGAAGATAGTTCGAGAGCATGGTTTTAAAACCCAGAGTGACTCGGCCGGTTTGATTAGTCGAACCTTTGACCGTTCGAAGAAACGGCTCGGTTAGCCGTCAAAACCCGTTTTGGTCAAAACTCAGTTAAATCCGCGGTTGAACCGATTATTGACCCTCCGGTTCACGGTTTTAGAAAAAAAATTATGTTTTAATTTCAAAATTATAAGTTTTAAGTATAAAAATTAGTCT
>BRYF01000014.1:5942500-5950000 GCA_030159135.1 Actinidia polygama | reverse complement strand
ACGATCAACGAGACGAAGGCCCTAGAAAATTATTACATCATTTTTCAGCCCCCAAAAATGCAAAAACACGCTTCTTCTAAGTATGATTTTTGGCCCGTTTAGTGTTTTGGGCTTTTTTTTTTATGTTTTCGTAAGTTATCCAATAGGGTTTGGTGCAACATATTTATACTCTTGTTTTTTAAGTTTTCAACAGTTTTTGAGATTAATATAATTCGTGTGCAAGTTTGCGCCGTTTTTCAATCGTTCGGTATTCTTGCGAATCAACGAGCGTTTGATGCCTCTTTGCTTGGAATTCTCTTGAATCAACAGGTCTAGTGAAGAAATCATAGCCGGTATTCCGTGGAATCAACGATTAGGATTTGGTTATCGGTTCCTTTTTACGTATCTGCTGTATCACTAGTGTTATACAAACCAAAATTTTATAGAAGTATATGTATTATTGTGGTATTTTGTGATCATTTATTTCAAAATAGAGCACTCATCGTTTTGACTTGAAACATATCGTTGTTACTCATATCATTGAGACCAATGAGACTTATTATTTAAAAAGTCAGTCCAAAATGACGTGGAAAGTCTTGATTTTGTTGCAAAAATATGCATTAAGATAACCCTCAAGGTTGTCACGAGTGGTAGCCACATGGTTTCTAGAGACCTCATGAAGTTTTTGATTTGGAGTTCGATTTCTATCCACGTGCTATCCATTCCTATGTTGGGTCAGTCCGTATGGAGCTTTGTTCCGGATTTAAATGGCCCCTAACTTGTGAACAGTGAGATTGGCTTCCAAATTATTCGGTCCAATAAACCGGATATTGAGTTATCAAAAAATAAAAATACACATCAAGATGATTCACAAACTGCCAAATTTGCCTTACATTGTTTGTGCATAAATGTGTTTTCTTTGATCTAAAAATGTAGTGCTACAAGCTAATATGTACATGGAAAAAAGTGTTGTGTAGTCACATAGTTCATATAAACTAACCCCAAATTTAACATTCGCTTCATTATTCTGTATATATATTTTTATTTATATATCATTTTAATTTCTAATCGTATTGAGATGGACACAATATATTTCAGATGGGCCCTTATAGCGGGCCGGATTCCGGGCCGGAAAGCTGAAGAAATAGAAAGGTTCTGGTTAATGAGACATAGTGAAGGGTTTGCTAGCAGAAGGAAAGAGTTGTTAAAAAAGACTACTAAATTTGCTTAATTAAAGCTTTACCTATGTGTATTGGAGAAATTCTCCATTTTCTTTGTTTCCTCTTACTTGTGTTAGACAAGTGCTTGTTCAAATAGATTAAATGCATGGGCTTATTCATTTTGCTTCTTTCTCTCTCTCTCTCTCTCTCTCTCTCTCTCTCCTATTTGGAGTCTAATTAAATGATCAGAGCAATTCGTATCACAAAGCTCTACGAGTATATCATCAAAAAAAATCATTAATTTGATCAAATATATGGAGTCTTATTCATTTGGAGTCTTATTCATTTTGCTTCTTTCTCTCTCTCTCTCTCTCTCTCTCTCTCTCTCCTATTTGGAGTCTAATTATATGATCAGAGCAATTCCTATCACAAAGCTCTACGAGTATATCATCAAAAAAAATCATTAATTTGATCAAATATATGTAGTTACAAGATCAAAACTTGTTATTCTCAAAAATATATTGCTATTTGATCACGAGAGTAAATTGTAACATAAATATGATCAAATTACACAATTAATAGCGTTCGATCAATCTAAATTTTTGCATGAACTCTACAAAATAAATGCTTCTGATTACATATTTTAGACCAAGGACCTTGACATAATAATGGCATCACGGTGCTACACCCACAGGCACAACACCTATTGCAGGCTCCTCTCTCTCTCTCTCTCTCGATTCGCTAGATCTGCTCCCGAAATAGTAATGGATCTTACATTTACACGTGTACCAATATGCACTATATACTAAATTCTAATCACTGGTAAGTGAAATCTAATTCTTAGATATTTGTTCCCTTCTCTAGGCAGGTGTTATGTGTGTGTCCAATTAAATGTTGTGCATGTTCCTTGTGTTTGACACCATCAGAAATCACTATGAAATCATGGAAGTATGTATATGCATGCTGGGTACACATGGGTAAGTATTAGGTGGGAATGAATGATTAGTACCATTAATAGAAATTTAGAAAGACTTAATTTTTATTAATCACACACACCTCAATATATAATATAATCTATATCTAATTAAGGAAAAATAAATAAAAGAATAATAAATTATGGTCAACATGACCTATTATAGATTCTTAAATTAGGAAAACCTTCCTAATCTAATTAGGAAGTGAATTATTATAAATCTTCTAATTTCAACACCATTTATATTATGGAGTTATTCATCAATTATAGGGCCATATGGGAATGGACCGACCATTGTCTCTAGTTTGCTTCGTTCTGACTTTGATTCTTATCTTAGGTGGTATAACTGGTGAATAATAAGCTTCAATGGATCGATGTGACGTGGGAGTGACCTTATCTCCCATTTAATACTTTCTTGTGTATTGTCTGTCACTGATTAATTAATTAATAATATGTCCAATTAAGTGGATGAAATGAAATGTTCTTCTGACTTATGCGTACCGAAAACGTGTTCTTCACATGCATGTTTCATTTGGAAATTTTCATGGATTGATCAGTGAAATATGTAACCACGGTGGCCTGGGTGCCTTGAGATGTACAAAACACACACGATGATAAAGAAAAAAGAAAAAAGACACATTTGAAATGGTGAGAGCAATTTTGTTTACTTATATATTTTAAAAGTAAGGAAATAACCATTACACTAGCTCATATGGGATTTTTTTATTTAAATTTATTGCTTTAATTGAGCTCTACTGTACTGTACTGTACTGTACTGAATCAATCAATCACAAAGTTGGATATTGCAATAAAATAATCTTTCTTGTTTCTCTATTTTTTTTTTATTTTCTAGTTAAATTTAAATCAACCCCAAATCAATAAAATATGAAGTAACAGATAAAGGATTGCTAGTCTCTTTTAACTAGCGGATGTAGCAGTTTTAAACTATATATAGCCAGGCTGATGGAGTAGATTTTTAGGAACTCTAATTTAGCCAAAAAGAAGATATAGATGAGCAAATGGAGATAATCTAAAGAGTAAAGATATACAAATAGAAACATATATATATATATATATATATATATATATATATATATATATGTGTGTGTAAAAAGGTGGTTGTTATAATATTCACTTACTTTAAAGGTTTATTTTTTAATTAATAAAAAAGAAAATATTATTAACTTGAAATGAAGGTACATCATTTCACCTCCTCAAGGTTTATTAACTTGAAATATTTCAAGGTTTAGTGACTTGAAATATTATTAACTTTAAAGGAGAATTTATGCACGTCCCCATGGCTGGAAATCAATACACTAAACAAAAATAGCGGATACAAGTTCTAACAACCATTCAATGTGAATCCCATATTCGTCCTTGCCGAATCCTCGTGAACCGCTTCCTATGCATGAATTCTCATTCGTTCAAAGTTGATCCACCGTTAGAATCCTATGCCTAGAGCATCCTTACCTTTGAACTCCTTAAAAAGACTTGTGATGTAGAGTAGATAGAGAGAATGAATAACCATTGAGAAGGAGAATTAGCTTTGTTGTGGTAGAAATCTGGAATGAGCAACCAACAATCAATATTTCTCTAGAATCTCGATATTGACGTCACCGGCCAGGGTGAGAATGTCCCTTTTCGATGGATGGTGAACAACCTTTTATAGATGGAGAGTTTACAGACTTTTGAGGGAATCACGGCGTAATCATCAGGTGACCAAATAAGGAAGCTATGGCCGAGGATTGCGGCGTAACAAGTGGTGGATGCCAAATGGAGATGGTACCGCAATTGTAGGAGGCTATCTCAAGTTTACCGCGACCTAAAGATGGTGGCGAGGTAAACTACTTGGAATTGGTGGTTTGGGATGTTAGGAGGACATGGATGGTGTTTTAGGAAGCTCAAACACACTGAGTGGCGACTTTGAGAGACATTGGCGACATGATCCTTTGCAAACAACGTGGCGACATGTTCATCTCGGGCCAAATCATTCTATGGAGATAACTTTAGTAGGCGAAGATTTTACCCCTCATTAGTTGCCCCCTACTCGAGATGCCAAGGAGAATTACTTGGCATTATCTAGTAGCAAATCATGGGGTCTTAATGGATGATCTAAGCACGAAAATGATGGTGTGCCCTGCAGCGACGACATGTGTAGATGCATTAATGAAGGTGCGTCCCTTCATCTGCAAACGGCTGAAACGTTCTTGGTATATGGAGCGTTATCCAATCGTGTCCATTGAAGTGATCAGATCCTAGCCTTCGGCTTTCCCTATAAATAGGAGACCCCTTTACACCGTGTAATCTTTCGTCCCCTTCACTCGAGAATTGCTAAATTTGCTCCGACGGGGTTCTTGCTCACCTTGCCTTTCCTGCTTCCTGCTTGTTTTAGCCATTCCGTAAGTATTCACTACCTCCTTTTACATTTTGAATCTTTCGTTTATGTTCGGTAATGTTAACGTAAGAGACGTAAAGAATACCCTTCCCCTCTTGGATATCTGACCACTTTGGAGAACGGTCCTATATGGATACTGAGGTCACCGATTAACCCTCATCTCCTATAGAGGAGTTTTCTGAAAATAAGGGAAGTCCCTTAATAAACACCGGACCTCCACATGAGAGAGACACGTAGAGAATACTTTGCAGATCGCCTACGGGAATGATGCTCTTTCCCGAATAGGATTCAGACAAGGCTCCCCGAGGTTGATAAGACCATAGCGTCTACTCTCCCGGGCAAAGTGACCTTTTACGAGGCTTCCTTTCAGGAAGGTCTGCGTCTCCCCATTCACCCCATATTTAAAAGAATATTGGCCTATTATAACATTTGTCCTGCCCAACTGACCCCCAATGCATAGCAAAGTATGGTCTACGTGTTTGTGCTGTGGTGATTTAAGAAATTCACCCTTTTCCTAAACGAGTTTAGGCATCTATTCGGCCTCTTTAACAACCTAAGGTCAGACTCTAGGTGGTTATACTTCAAGGCGAGGCCAAGGTGTACCCTAATCGAGGAATATCCTAGCAACGTCAAGGGATGGAAGAAGAAATTCTTCATCATTTCGGGGGATGACTGGGAGTTCACCCATGGACTATCTCGGGAGCTTAGAGTTTTGAGGGTTCTGAGGTCGTGGAGCACCCCCAGGTTAGCTATTATTTATTGGATCGTTCTTCATTTATCAAGTTTCATCTCTCCCTCTTTTTTAACATCGTGCTAACATTTTCAGATTGGCACTGCAACATGTCGCCCGTCTTGACAAAGTCCGAATAAGAGAGGTTTGACCAAATCTTTGGAACCTTAGAGTAAGGACAATTCTACGCAATCAAGGGCATCCTTCGCTCAAAGGCTTTTCTCCGGAGCTTTTCCCTTGATTCAGGAAAAATGGCATCAAGTGGTGGGGACAATGTCGAGGAGAAAAATGTGAGCAACGAGGCTCACGTTGTGGCTGATGAAGGTGAGTCCCGCCTTTTCCTAGGTGACCATTCCCGAGATGACTCAGTGGAGTATGTAGGCCCCATTGGGAAGAGATAGGGAAATTCTGCCTCTCCTCCTTTGATTAGATGTTGTTATCAATTCTCGGTGCTAAAATCTGGCCCTCTTTCTTATATTGGGAACCATATATCTCAAGCTTGGAGGCCTGGTCGGATACACGACTGCCTCCCGAGCTAAGATTGTATAGTGCCTTCCTTCCCTTTAAATATTCCACCTTCTTTCCTAATTAACTTATGTTTCCTAATGTAGCATTGTCAAAGAAAATGGATTTGAAGAAACTCGCCCAGTTGGCAAAAGCTAAGGGTGAAGCTAAGAAGAGCGTGACCTCAATTGGGAAGAAGGGCATCCATATCAGCGAGTAGTAGGCCCGAGAGGAGGCACCAGACATTTTTCCCGTGAAGAAGGGAAAATAGGCAGTAGATGCCAAAAAGAAAGGATCCATGCCCCCACCCGATGACAAGAAAAAGGGGCCAACTACCAAGCCCAGCAAAGTCAAAGGCCACATCGGACTGTGCGATGATATGGGATACGTCAACTTTCGCAGCTCCTTGTGAGGGGACCTCGGCCAACCCAGGAGTCATCTTGGGGCTTAAAGCCTCTACCATGGACAATACTCTGTCATGGCAAAGAAGCTTTTCTAAGGGGTCATACTGTCTGTCGACAAGGAGACGGTGAGTAGGTTGGACCTCGACAAGGCGACCACCCGGTTCCTCCATTCCTTCACCCAGGTGATTACTTTTATTCAAATCATGCACGTACTTTTACATTTTTAGTATATTGTCAAGTTCATTGTCTTTCGCAAGCAGTGGTGCTGGGCTCTTCTCTTGCCGATCGCGCTAGAGAAATGTGAGATGAGGCAATGACTCGGTAAGCCAATGCCTTATCTATCCGAGACGAGATGACTCGCGCTAAGTAGGTGGCTAAAGACCTGTAGGGTAGAGTGGCTGAGCTCGAGGCTGAAAAGCAACGCACTGAATAGGAGCTGAGGAATTTCAAAAAGGAGCATGATGTCGACATGGAGAAACACAAGAAAGAAATGGACGAGATAAGGAGGAAAGAGGCCCTCGCCAAGACGTCGACAATTGACGACTTCAAATCTTCAAACGAGTACAAAGAAGCTGTGGAAAGAGCGTCTTCCTCGTACTTTAGAGTGGGCTTTGACTTGTGCAAGAAGTGAATCGGCATCCTTCATCTCAACCTCGATATCTAAGATCTCCAGTCGATCCCGACTTGGTTGATGAAGATGAGGAGGAGGAGAAGGATGTGCCATACGCCAACCCCCCTCATTAGGTATTTCCATGTATATATTTTTTTTTGTAAAAGCGACATCAGTTAATAAAATAGTTTTTCTTCATATATTTTTTTAGCCTTGTGTTTGCTACCATCGAATGAACATAAATGTGGTCTGGCGACATCGCTAGTAACACATAGGCGATGTGATAAAATTAGCAGAATGAACTTGGCGAATCAAAGTCGTTAGGTGTACATAAAAAGTTAATAACCTTGCAAGGTTGTAAATTGGCAACATCGATTTAACATGGCGATCATAATAATTTGGCGAAATGCTTTAGCGAAATGACATTGTGAACTTGGCGAGCAAAATGCATTTGTAAAATAATTAAAGATTGCAACACGTTAATCTAACGAATAAAATTGTTTGCATCCTTTAAAATTGGCAAATAAACTTGGCGATATAAAAATAGGCAATAATTCTCGTAGGCAATGTCAATTGGCAAAATTGGCGATATAATAATTTTGATTTTGACGATAACATTTATACTGAAATTGACTACAACCTAGTTTGGCGATTTTAATAATAGATATTGGTGATAATACTAACATGGAGATTTGGCAATAACTGAGCTGGAGAAATTGACGATTCTATTAAAATAACCATAATT
>BRYF01000014.1:5920000-5932500 GCA_030159135.1 Actinidia polygama | reverse complement strand
GATCATATGATACATCCCACAATGACCGACCCTATGCAATTCAATCTCATGTACATTAATGAAGACGAAGTTCACAAAGATTCATATGGAAATGAATCATTAGATCAATCAAAGGAATCGTCTTTACAGTCGGCCTCTATTATTCATCACTCACTCGAGGGATTCACTGATTTGGTTTTGACTAGCATACCTTTTAATGATTCAAAAGCGATGATAAAAAACACGAACTTTGCATTTGGAACTTCCGACTCACCCATTTTTCATCAAAGCAACATTCTAAATTAAAACCAGATCAATGTCCATAACAAGGCTCAAACAGAATTTGCAGTCATTTGGTAGAATGTGTACGTGGCCGCCCCATGAATGTGCAGCCGACCATTTGCTTCGCTGAAAAACAATTTTCTGAATTGACCGAAACGAATTGAAGCTAACTTTTGAAAATAATTATATTTTTGAAAAATAACAACAACAAAAAATGATTTCTAAAGAAAAAAAATAATAGTCAACTTGATTGTTTGGAAAAGGATTAGAGAGTAAATTCTCTTTTCTCTCTCTTTCTAGGAAGTCCAAGGGCAAAGCTAGTAGCAATAATTGAGAAAATCTAAGGAATTATAACTGTGGTGATTTTTACAATTTTTTTTTTTTAAGTACATCGGAATTAAAAAAGAACATTGCAAACAATACTAATTAGAGCTGAAAATTACTCTAGCACGATGTGCATGGAGGAGGGCCATAGAAGCGGGGGGTTTCACCAAGGATAACCAATAGTTTCGGCTGGTCAATTTCTATTTTTTCTAGAAAGTTGGAACATATGTTCATTTTTCCATATAAGAGATAGATTTTCATCATCTTCCAAATCCCCCTATTCATCTATGTGAAAGGGGCAATTTCACGAGAACCTTCAATAATTTCCACCGCAACTTGGTCATCACTTTCAATTTCAATCCAACTAATTGGAACGACGGCTAAACCCAGATAAATAGCCCAAGTTCCGCTTTGTACTCATTTGTCTTTATTAGAATAATTTTTACCTAAATGTCTTTTTATATAGTAAAAATATTTGAGTAAAGTGAGTATTTTGATAAATTCATCCTACTAAAAAAATTAATAGAATTAAAGAAAAAATATTGTAAAAATCACTGACCAATAAAAAAAGGTAAGAGAAAAGTGGTCGCAATCTTTAACTGACCGCGCCATTGACTAGACGGCGGAGCCTCTACAGTGCGACAACTCTTATAAAACACGCGGACGCACATGCGTGTTGGCTGCTTGTTCCTAACTTCCTATTATGATAAAAAAAAAATGTAGCATAAAATATTCAAAATTCTGTTGGTTGTGACATTTGTGCATTATCTAAGACACCAAAAATTGAGTATTCAGTTGGCTTTTTAGGGATCAAACTAAAATTTAGGTCAAACTATAGAAATCAATGGTGTTAAAATTATTTTTTAAAAAGAGTCATGTAAGCTTTATACATTTACTTTTGATTTAAATTCTTAAAGGCTATTGACGAAGGACTATATTGGAACTATAATGGCTAATGATGAAATTTACCGGTTTAGAAAATTTCAAAAACATTTGCAAACAAGTGATATATGTCTTGGAACAATTAAAAACAAAAAATAAAAAATAAAAAACAAAAACGGAAAGGGAGGATATGCCAAAACAATTAAAAACATAAACAAAAACAAAAACAAAAAACAAAAACAGAAGGGGAGGAAGAATGGTCTTGGCTTGGACTTGTCAAAGTGGGGTTTCAATCCCTACAAAAAACTCCCTCTCATCTGTTGATCTGTAACAATATGAGTTTGAACAGGGGGAAAAAACAAAGTCTAAAGCTCTCGGCGTCTCTTCCTTGAGGATTCAGCTGCTTTGGTTTCTACCTGAGATTCTTCCATTGATTCAACGATTCAACAGCAACAAACCCTGGATTCTGGGTCTGTACGCTGGTATTTGGACTCTCATTCATTGGTTTCCTGCTCGTAGGTGTTCTTATAAATCTGTGCGACGTGAATCAAAAGTTTGTACAGGCTTGCTGCACATAGAATTTGAGATTGGAGTCGCGTTCAGCTTGGGGATAGTATAAACGATTCCCAGATCAGTGTTGGGTCTTGTCCGCAGAACCCTTTTGTGTTTATTACCAGAACTCTTTCTTCTTAACCTTTGTAAGCAGTCTCTGGACCTACAAACCAGAGTACCATTACACTGGTTTGGTGTTGCACTGTCGTTTCCCTGTTGGTTCTTGTTTGAGGAACAACATCTGTATCAGACTCTGGTTTCTGGGATACGGTTCCAGTTCCTCAGATCTGTTCATAGCTACTCAGCTGGGTTTTTACTGATGGTAATATGGTGTGAATGAAAGTTTAAAATGGACTGGATTTAACAATTTTCAAAGGAGTAGCCCTAAGGTAGCCATAAACATCCTAAAGGCTGGGTTTATTGAGTCATAAAAGCCTCACTAATGACAGCCATATTCACCCTCATGATAGCGGTTTATGGCTGAGAGTTACAAAAATTAAAGGGACATTTGGCTTCTTATAAATTCTAAGGTTTTGCATTAAAAAAAGATAGACCAATAACACAGAGAAATACATATGCATTTGAGTTCTTTGAGAGAAACAGAAAATGACGCTTTATCAGTTCGCCCAAGCTGCACCGGAGGTGTTCCGACGTAAGCGGTTCAGCCATTTTATCTTGGGAGTAAGACGTCGGCGAAAAAACCACAACACACTTGATAGGCGGCAAATCTTGATTAAGGAGACTACGAAAACAGGACTTGGCCCAATTTACTGTTTGTATCTCTAATTTCAGTTTTTTATATTTTTATTTCTACATTTCGTTTATGTAATTTTAGTTTATTGCAAATGAATGAAATTATTCTTTGGAATTTCATATTTTCCGAACCAATATTTTTTCCATCATTTGCTGAGTCCGAGCTTGGTATTGCAGTTTCAACCTTTCAGGTCAATTCTAACTAATATTGGCTGCAGAGAAGGTGTTGCTGAACTTGTATTGGCACAACTAATTTTCAGGTCTGCTATGGTCTTGGAACTGGATTTTGGAATTTTGTATATTGATTCATATTTCAGAATATTGTTCTGGAACAACTTCCTTATGTGCGATTTCTGTAAGTTTTCTGCCTTAGTTTCTTGCTTTGAAATTTGTGCTATATTGTGCTGACATTGCAGGTGCTTAGATTTATTTTGTTTAGCCGTGAAGCATAGATCTATTGAGTTTTGGTTTACAAAGTATTGCTGTAACTGAACTGAGGCTTACTAGATCAGGCTATATTGGGTTTCTGTTTTGAGCTTCTTCTACTGGTTCTGGGCTCTGGCTTAGTCCTCTTTGCTGCTGCTGTTTGTACTGAACTTGATGCTCTGTCCATAGAACTAAAAATCGGCCGTTACTGGCTGTAATGGCCGTTACGTAACCGTTACACCCCCATTTGTAACGGAGAAGTTCAGATCACAGCCATAACGTCCATTACAGTACGTTACACGCCGTAACGGCCGTTACAATGGAGAAATAAAAAAAAATATTTACCTCAAAAGCTTACAACTTCTCGGTACCACCGCCGCCGTTGCCGGCAACTACATCTGGCTCTGCAAGTACAGATCCGTGATGTGGTGGTAAAGGCAAGTGAGGACTAAAGACCATGTAACTGCTCAATGCATATAGATTTTCCATCATCGGGCAAATACATGTGAATAATGTGTGTATAACATCTGTATATATGTAAATAGAGAAATTTAAGAAGCGCATATGATCAGCATTTTCATGGCGATGCCGCCATGGGAGCAAAGCGAAGCTAAGTGAAACGACAAAGACGCTAGTCGGCTAGGGCAATTTCATGGCAGGATTGACGAATATATATAGGGAGTAGAATTGTCTGGAATACCCTTGGTTATAGTAATAAATATCTGAAGTACCCTTGGGCTGGGATTGTTTTATTGCGTGTTTCAATAAACCAAGACCTAGTTTGTGCTTATTTTAGCCCTTTTGGGATAGTTTTGTTTTGGTATTTTTTGTTAAAAAATCTAGTTATTTTGGTGTATTTGGCTAAGTTTATTTAGGGTGAGTGTCATTTCATCTTGTTAATTCAAAAGTAAAAAAATAATAATTGTGTTTTTAGTTAAATTTAATAATTTCTATTGTAAATGACTTAAAAACAAATATAATATGCATAATACACTATATACATTTTAAATATTACATTAAAATTCATCTATAATCATCTAAAATAAATGTACAATTTATTTTTGAAGTTAAACTATGCGTAATAATACATTTATACAAATTTGCTCATCTTAAAAAAAAATCACGACCGCGGTAACTGGGTCCCGTTACGTAACCTCCGCGACGTTCGGTCAGTTACACCACGACCGCGATTTAGTTCTATGGCCCTGTCTCCTCATGTCTTAGACTGAGTCTGGGGTCTAAAGTGACGGGTAAAAACAAAGGGAAGAACAAAAGTGGAAACACATGACCAAATTCATTCAATGCCAAGGGCAGAAATGCTCATGCTAAAGATGTTGAAAACTCAATCTTAGCTGCTACATTGGCTCGCCCAACCTCAAGCACAAGAGGGGGGTTGATTGCAAAGACAGTCGTGGAGGCTTCCCCTAAAGTTATGGAAGTACTACCAGAGACAGTTTCTGATGGTGAACAACCTGAGGAGGAGTCAATTGACGCCTCACAAACTTTAGGGGAAGAGGATTCTGATGACACCCAAGGTGTTTGTCAAAATGTTTCAGAGGGTAATTCAACTACAGATGGTGTAGAGGCTGAAAATAGCTCAAAGGGAGAGGCAATGAGTTAAGCCCAGGCTGCAAGTAGCACCAAGGGAGAGGCAAAGAGCCAAGCCGTAAACAAAAAGAAGGTCTTATTTTTAGGTCTTTTTGAACGCAATAGGCAACCATCTCCGGGAAGCAAACTTGAGCAATTTGATGAGATAGATAGGCCTATTCAAATTGAGGCAGAAGAGATAGAACAAGCATGAAGCCCATGGAAATATTGCCTAGGGGCTATTTTGGAGGGAAATTCCTGGGCAAAATGACCCTCCAACAAATAGTCGACTCATGGAAGGTGAAAGTCCACCTCCACAACAGTGGATGGATAATTTTCCAATTCGATAATTCTGAAAGCCAAATTAAAGTATTGGAAAATGGCCCTTATATTATATACAAAAGACCCCTTCTCCTCAAAATCACACCCCAATTCTTCAAGTTTGAGAACGAGGAGATAAGTTGCTTTCCGGTATGGGTCCAATTGCAGGATCTCCTACTAGGCCTTTGGTGTCCCCCGATAATGGGGAAAATTTGTTCAAAATTAGGGAAGCCAATACATATGGACAAACTGACATTGTATAAGGAAAGATTGTCTTTTGCAAGATGCTTGGTTGAGATTAATATGGTAAAGGAGCTACCGAACTCAGTCATGCTGCACTTGCCTAATGGGGATGTCCTAGAACAACTGTTTTTTATGAGAATATGTCAGAGGTTCTACCCTAACTGCAAGATGGTAGCACACTCTTTGGCTGGATGCCCAACTAGGAATAAGGTAAATGAAAAAAAACATTCTACCCTAACTGCAAGATGGTAGCACACTCTTTGGCTGGATGCCCAACTAGGAATAAGGTAAATGAAAAAAAACAAGGTGATACAAAGGGAAAAGGCAAGGCTAGTCAGGATGTACGCACGAGTGAACATCCAGGAACAGAGACTGAGCAGGTTGGGCAGGCTAGACAGCAGAAACAGAATATGTAAGAACAAAAAAGGACTTGCTTAGCCACTGGAGGTGTCTCTATGGCTAAGCAGACTGGTCAGCTAAAACAAAAGGTGAGGACAGAGCAGACTAGACAACAGAATCAGAATGTGAATCAGGTTGACATAGTGGCAAATGGAAGTCAGAAATCTCAAACAGATCAGGAAGTTTCTAGTCCTGTAGATATTCCTTATGCTGCCTTGTGGCAGATAATGGAGTGGGGTGCTACATCAGCAACCGTTGTGCAGCAATATAAAATAAAAGTCAACAAGGCTAGGGAGCCTGAAACTCGATCAAAGGTTGTGAATCTGATGACTAAGGGCCAGGAATCTAACCTAGTCAGTAACAAGTTCCAAGGCATGGATGATTTAGGTACAAGTGTTGATCAGGAAACACAACAGTCAGTTAACGGGCAACAAATTGAAGCAGTTGCAATAGTGGGCAATGCAGTCTACTTCCAACAAGCCCAATAGGTCGCGAGTGGTCAACTAGACCTCAAGATTCAACAGGTTGGAACCCAGGCCAATACCAGTCATAATAAAGGGAAAAATAATGGGAATTTGATAAGGAAAGGTGCAGTTGAATCCATCTCCATGGTGGTGACTCCCTCCCCTGATACAAAAAAGAAGATGGAAAGGAAACAACCAGGCAGGTCAGGAAATGGAGTTCAAATGGCTGTGGTTGTGGTTGTGGCTGTGGTCAATGCAAGTAAGGGGGTGACTCCCCTAATAACTATCTTCAATGATAGTATCCTTTTGGAACATCAAGGGTTTTAATAATCCCCTGAAACAGAATGGGGTCCTTAGTCACTTGAGAGGGAATAAGATTGATATCATGTGTATCTTAGAAACAAAACTTAATCACCAAAGGGCTAGAGATATGGTTAAGTTTAAGTTCAGAGATTGGGGTGGGGCATCTGTGATAATGTTCATCAGCATCCAAATGGTAGAATTCTAATCATCTGGAAGGCTGATAAGGTAGATCTTCAAATGATAGACTATTCAGACCAAGTTATTCACTGTCTTGCCACATGTAAGTTTTCCAATACTAAAATATGCATTTCTTTTGTCTATGCTTTCAATACGATAGTGGGAAGAAGGCCTTTATGGGCCAACCTAGCTAGATTTAATGCAGGTTTGAGGGATCCTTGGCTTATTCTGGGGGACTTCAGTAATGTCCTCAAAATGGATGAAAGATCTAATGGTCAGCCCACTCTTATGAAATAAGGGACTTCCATCAGTGTTGCAGCAATTTGGGGTCTGTAGATACTCCATTTTTAGGGGTTTTCCTTACTTGGACCAACAACACCACTTGGTGCAAGCAGGACATGGCATGGCAAAAAGCAAATGGATTATGGAAGGGTTGAGGGCTCATGCAAATTTTGACTTTCCTTGGAAGTTCTCAGATCATTCTCCATGTGTAGTTTCCCTATTTGAGAGCAGTGTTCAAGGGATAAAGATTTTTAAGTTTTTTAATATGTGGTCTCCATGAGGACTTCCAGGGCATTGTGGATTCAATTTGGGCCTCTCAAATTCAGGGCAGTGCTATGTTTAGATTATGTAGGAAGCTAAATATTCTTAAGGAGCCCTCAAAGCCCTTAACAAGAAATAGTTCTCTCACATTTTTTCAAGAGCAGTTGCAGTAGAGGACAAGTTATGTGATATTTAGCACCAACTCCATGATAACCCATCAGACACTCTTCTTCAGGAGCAATTGGTGGAGTCAAAGTCCTCAGCTCTCAGGCTAGCAAAAGCAGAGAGAAGTTTCTGCTCTCAGATTGCTAAAATAAAATTCTTAAAAGAAAGTGATAAAGGCTCAAAATTCTTTCATGATCTTATCAAGAGCAACAGAAGTAAAATCTAGATAATGTTTATGTCCCTCTCGAATGGGTCCAGATTTACCTCTCTTCAACAGGTTAGCAATGCATTCGTAGATTTTTATAAGGGTCTTCTTGGCACAAGTTCTTTCTATTCTCAGTTGGACAATTTTATTCTTTTGGATGGTGAGCAAGTGAGTGAGGCCCGATCCACATATTTGAATATAGCTGTCTTTGATGAGGAAATAAAGGGTGCCTTGTTCAGCACTGGGGATGATAAATCTCCAGGCCCGGATGGGCTCTTTGCCTATTTCTTCAAGAGGGTCTGGCACACAGTAGGCTCAGATGTTTGTGAGGCTATTAGAGAGTTCTTCTTCTCAGGGGAAGCTTCTCAAGCAAATGAACCATTCAACTATTGTCCTTGTCCCCAAAAGTAAATCAGCCTCCAGAGTGGAAGATTACAGGCCAATAGCTTGCTGCAATGTTTCTTATAAGGTTATTTCAAAAATCTTGGTTGTTAGGCTAGCTCTTGTTATGACAAAGCTGATTGATCTTGCACAATCTGCCTTTGTTCAAGGTTGTGCCATGGTTGAGAATGTTTACTTGGTTCAGGAGCTCCTCAAGCGTTATGGTTTGAGTAGGATTTCTCCAAAATGCATCCTAAAGATTGACTTAAGGAAAGATTTTGACATCATCATTTGGGATTTTATGAAGGATGTGCTTTTAGGGTTGGGCTTCCCTAGCCATTTTATGGATTGGATTATGCAATGTCTGACTAATACCTCTTATTCATTATCCATCAATGGATCCCTTCATGGATTCTTCAAGGGAAAACAAGGAGTAAGGCAAGGTGACTCTATCTCCCTGTTCCTTTTTGTTCTGTGTCTTGAGTATCTGTCGAGAAGCTTAAAAAATCTGAAGGATAATATGGATTTCAACTACCACCCCATGTGTAAAGACCTGAATATCTCTCATTTGGCTTTTGCGGATGATTTTATGCTGTTTTCTAGTGGGGATGAGATCTCAGTTCAGATTCTTTTGAGTAAATTGGTGAATTTTTGGGATTGTTCAGGGCTTAAAATAAGTCTTCAGAAGTCGAGCATATTTGTAGCTGGTATGTCATGTGTAGACCTCGATTCCATTAAGTCCTCCTCCCTCCTCTCTGGGGGAAAATTTCCTTTTAGGTATCTGGGGCTGCCAGTGGCAGCTTCTAAGCTTACAATAGCCGAATTTCATCCTTTCATGGACAGAATCTTAGACTATATTAATTCATGGGCAGGTATGACTCTAAGTTATGCGGGTAGATGTGAACTTATTCGATCAGTTTTGCAGGGAGTACAGTGCTTTTGACTATCTAGCCTGCTTATGCCTGCTAGGGGTAAGGGATAAAATAAATAAGATGTGCAAAAATTTCCCATGGGGAGGTCAGTGTTTTGTGGTTAAAAAAGCCCTAGTTGCATGAGATAATATATGTATTCCCAAAAAAGGAAGGAGGGTTAGGTTTCAAGAATCTAAAAGCTTGGAATCTTGCCCTTTTGTCAAAAAATCTCTAGAACATTCATGCAAAGGATTCTCTATGGGTTAAATGGATACACCAAAATTATTTACAAAATACATGCATTTGGGTTTACAATAGCCGCAAACGGGACTCAAATTTGTTAAAGCATATACTGCATGTGAGGGATAGGATACTAGCTGGAGAGGGATCAATTCAGGCAGCAAAAATTAGGGTGGATCAGTGGGTCATCAATGGAAAATTCAGCTCAAAAGTTGCCTATGAATTCTTCAGACCTCGGAAGTTGCCCTCACTTGGCCTAATTTGGTATGGCATAGCAGCATAATCCCTAGGCACTCCATTTTGTGGTTGGGGTTGAAAGAGAGGCTGTGTAACGACCTGGCCAAGGCCGTTAATGAATCGCAATCATATATCCTCAATCGTCTTCAATTGTATATAAATCAGAGTCTCTAATTGTTTACATTTACAATCTCTTCAAATAAAATAAATTAATACAAATAATCATTATACTTCAAGTTTTTCTCCCGACTCATCTCTCACTACTCGGACTCCCTCGTTCGCTTGAAAAATTATTTTAAACAGGGAAGTATACAATACGACTGGAATATGTTCAACAGTCAATAATTTCATCAAAAACCTCATATCCGGTCTTTCCTAGTATGCGACTGGTGGTCGACCTCGTCCACCTCACCCAACCTTTTTGGCTTTACTTGGTGCTAGGGTTATTTGCATGCTCACTCAGTCCGTACCATTCAATACCATGACACTTTAGCCAATACACATCATGATTTCAATAATGTCATGAATTTCAATAAATCTCATGAATTTCAACAGATAGCACACTTGCTCAATGGAGTTCAAAATCAGATAATTTAATAAATAACTCCAGAGTTTTAGAAAGCACATTGTATACCTCCTGCTAATCTCAAAGTGAAATCGACACTCTAAGATGTGAATATCTGGCTCCCATGATCACCATACTAAAATTTCATATCAATTCGATATCATCTCACAATTGATCTACACCCATGTCTTTCATGATCAAAGGTTAACCACACTAAATTATTTCTCTAGTCTCCCAATCTTTCTTTCTTTCTCCTTTTGTTCGTGTATCTCTCACTCTCTCTTTTCTTTGTCCTCTCTCCCTTTACATATATATACATATAAACATAAAGCCCCATGTGGCCCATCCCACACCACATGTGGCCATGTGATCCACATTTCACAATCAACAAGAGAAGAACACGTGTGGCATGACTAGCCAATTTGTTGTGTAAAATTACACTTCAACTCCTTCAACTTATGTCCTCTTTGATTTTATTCCAAAAATTATGAATCTTTCAATTTAACCTCAAATGTATTAACTAGATTAAATCTAATTTCAACAATTCATATAAATCCCCAAAACGTAAAGTTGGGGTATTACAGGCTGCAGACAAGAGACAAACTTTAAGAGCTCATTGAAGATAAGGTATGTCCCCTATGTTCTGCTACTGATGAATCTATTGATCACTTGTTTTTCCAATGTGTCATAGACAAACAGGTTTCGTCCCATATTAAACAATGGCTGAGAATCACTCGAGCTATGTCCACATTGAAATCTGCAACAAAGTGGTTAATTAAGGAAGCTAGGGGAACATGGGTTCAATCTAAAGCCAAGAAAGTAGCCTTTGCTTGCTCAGTATGCCAAATTTGGGAGGCAAGGAATGAGGAAATTTTTTAGGGTGTGATTAAACAACCAAAGGCTATAGTTAGGCAAATTCAATTGCCGGGGTATAGGGTTATTTTTAACCTCTACCCATATATAATTAGGCTTTGATACTTCTGTCCTCATGGCCTTTCTTCTGCTGTTGGAGGGGTACTGCTTCAGGTCTGGCATTGGTCTTCATGATGCTTATGGCAATCTTATTGCTGAGTTATGTTTTTGCTGCTTCTAGTTAGCTGTCTTAGCTACAGTTCCTTCCTGCAGCTTCTGGTCTTCTGATGGTGCTGCTGATGCAAGAAGTTTGTTTTGAGTCTGTCATATGCTCTAGACAATCTTCCATCTGTGATATGCTTATTCTACTGCTATTTTTTAATTTCAACTGATGCTTCCTGATGCTTTTAGTCTGTGGATTAAGATATTGATACTTTACTTCTGAGTCTGAGCTCTGCTGTTACTGCATGAGCATTTCCTAAGGCTTCTCTGGTTTGAGATTAAGATCTTATCTTCTGGTATTGGAAGGCTGATGGAGCTGCTAATTGGGCTATGATTCATCTGTTCACATACCCTCTCTCTAGTTGTTGGTTATTCTTTTGTGAAATTGGATATTTCTGAGTTGCTAGTTATTTCTAGTTTTAAGCCAGAAACTTGCTGATGTTGCTATTCTTGCTTCTTCTTCTTCTTTGTTAGTGATGGTCCTTTCTCCTGACGTTGGTGATTCTTCTGTGAATTTGGATGCTTCTGGGTTGCTGGTTATTTCTAGTTCAAAGCCAGAAGCTCAATGTTGTCGCTGTTATTGCTATTCCTGCTGCTGCTTTATTGTTGAAAGTGGGATTTTGGGCTTGATATCCTCATTCCAGTGGCTATCTCATTTAACTCTCTTCTGGTAGGCAGGGTTTTGATAGTCCCCATCCTGATTCAGCTATTGTTGGTACTGTTGTAGATGGTATGGTTATAGCTTTTTCTTGGTTCTATTTAGGAAATCCTCGGGTCATCGCATTTATTTTGTGGCTAAAAGAAAAAAAATGGTTCTAGGCTTTTGATAAGATCCCAAATCCATTATTGTTTTCCTTTTCTTTGCTTGGGTCAAGCCTAGATTAGTGGGCTCTAGCTTAGAGCCCAGGTCAAAAATAAAAATAAATATAAATTTAGGCTTTGCTAATAGCCTAGACCCAATGTTGTTTTCTTTTTCTATGTTTGGGCCAAGTCCAGGTCAGTGGACTCTAGCTAAGAGCACCCCCCCTTTTTACTTGTTGTAAGGGGTGTATTGGTTGCTTGTCTAGGAAAAAAAATCAATATATATATATATATATATATATATATATATATATTTGGTGCCTCAGCTGCTGCTATGAATCTTCTTGCTTCTGTTGGTTTCTGCTTCTAGACTTTGGTCCAATTCAGTTCAATATTCTGTAGTTGCTGGTTTGTTGATGATGCTCATGCTGTGATTTTGGTTAATGAGTCTGATTTCTAAAGGTGGTGGTGTCCACATAGTTTGCTATTGCGGTTGTTTAGTTGCCTTGTGTTTGGTGCTTTGTCTGGATCGGTTCTCAAGATGGTTCTAACAGTTTGATGATGATGATGATGGTTAGCTGAGGTTGCTGCTATTGAGATTTGTTGCCGAGTCTGCTCAAGTTCTCAAGTTCCTTCTGCTGCTGCGTTTTTACAAAAGCTTAGTCTGGTCCAGTTCAGTTCTTTAG
>BRYF01000014.1:5877500-5885000 GCA_030159135.1 Actinidia polygama | reverse complement strand
CGGGGCTGATCGTCCGGCCACCTCAAACACTCGAACCCATCAACCCCATCGCCCGAACCCATCTGTATGAGTGGTCCGACTGAGTAAACGGGTGGGTTACCGGGTTCTTCCTCCTGCAAAGCCTTTATGGTCCCACTTTCCAACTCCTTGAAGCTGTTCACCATGATCCCCTCGGCCAATCTGTACCTTTTTGTGTGGTAAAGAACCCATTTGTATGCATCATTTTTTCTATCCTGAAGCGGGTCCAACAGATCCCTTCCATGAATCGGTATGCAACCTGGGATTCGAACCGGTTCAGGCAAATCTCTATACTCACAAGAAACAGCCTCATCAAGTTTTGGCAAGTAGAGGAACAATGACAAAACCATGGCTGTGGATGGGAAGAAAATGTAGGAAGAGACCTTGAACTCGTTGGCAACTCCAAACGCGTCGGTGCCAAAGAGATCAACCACCAAGGCAACCAACCGGGAGCTCCAGAATAGGGACTTGAACGCCTCGCGGAGAGAGGGGAGTGACCGGGCCACGGTGAGGGAGATCCGCGTCTCGATCTTGACATCATCGGGTAAGTCATCGAAGCTAACCGGAGGGAGGAGAACGAAACTTATGCCCTTGGGCAGCGATTCTAGGTACGATTTTTGAGCTTTTGACGGAGGGCCATCTATGGGTACGATGAAGGTTATCGAAAAGTTGTGGTTGAGGGCGAGTCGCTTGGCGAACTCGCCCAGTGGGATGAGGTGACCCATCCCTGGACTTGGAACAATGGCTATGTGGGGGGGTTGTGCCATGGCGAGTTGGAGCTAATAGAAGAGAGGTGTGATGATTTATATAAATGTTGTTTTCGGAGTTTTGAAGACAATTGTGAGGTTGGCTTTGTATTGTATTTGGTGGTTGAATGGGGGTGGGGGGGGTGGGGTGGGGGGTTGTGTATTAATATATATATATATATATATATATATATATATATATATATATAGGCGGAAGATTTGGAAGGGAGCTGGTAATTACCTGATTGGTGAAAATTCTTGCTAGGTGGGCTACATGTTGTGATGTCAATACAAACGTAAGCCTTATGTCGAATAGTTACCAGAATAATTTATCTAGATATAGATGAGATTAGAGAAACCACACGTGGGAACACAGAAAAATTATTGAGTGATGCAAAGCACCACGTGTTTTTCCAATCCTGACATAAATTGGTACCGCGCTTGTTTTTCCGGATGCTGGCCCAAGCATGCGTACTAATAGCAAACTATGCCAAAGTGTTGAGCTTGTCTTACATTCTGCAAGACTTGTATAATTATATTTTTTTTATGAACTTGAAAATTCAAGCGTAGAATCCAAAATTCACTATGAATCTAATAGGGATAGAATTTTAAAAATTAATGGAACTAGGATTTTTGAGTTTGTCTATAAATATGACCGTCACAAATAGTAGATCAAATAGTAAAGATGCAGTAAGAAATAGAAAAATATCAAGGGCACCAGAGTAAACCTTAAGTGAGAAAATTGGGATAGTATGGACAATTTCAACTTTCATAGCTCAAGTTTAGATGTTGAATAGTTGGGTGTCTTTTTGTCTCATTATTGTATATTCTATGAAATATAGTAGATTATCTATATCACCAAATAAACAAGCGACAAATTATTGTCGAATCACATAAATTATGTTATATATATTTCTCTTTAATGCATGCATACATTGCTTTCATACGCATTTGGGATTGTGAAAAATTCCAAAACAAAAAAGGTACGACAACAAGTGATGGTAAGGGAAGGTCATGCAGTACGTCAAGCAAGAACATATTTAGAATTTTAACTATGGGAGTGTACGTAGTCCTCAATGAAGAAGATTTGATGAGTAAATTTAAATTACACTATTAATTTCTAATAACAAAAAAAGTAAATAATACAAGAGTTTGTATTCACAAAGGAAGTGAAAAAACATAAATCATTAATATTATATTAAATTACACTTTCGTATTATATAAATCTATTAATTAGGGTGCGAACCACTATCATTTGGGGGGGAGGGTTGCAAACCCTTATAATTTTATAATTATTTTCAAATTATTGGTATAATATGGAAGACTTTTAACCCCAAGAGGTTAATTGAGTGGGAATTTGGTCACGATCAAAGGGTTTACCCCCAAGGTTGCTGGTTCAATTCTCTATGACAGCAATTTTTGTGGTCAGTCCATACAGGGCTCTAGCTCGGCTTTAATTGTGTCTCTACTAGTGGATGGTGGAATTGGTCTCCCGAATTAAATAGTCTTTTAAGTCAAAAACTAATTATTAAAAAAATAATATGAATAATATGGAAAACTTTTTATATCCCTCCCCCCGCGAATCTATTATTGGCTTGAAAACACTAAATATTCTCTCAAAAATAAAATGGAGTCAGTATTTTTGATGGGTCATGAATAGAGAGCAAAATGAGAAACAGAATTTATTAAGCACACCAGTAAAAAAATTGAATTAGGCAATGTCAAGAAAGCTGGAATAAATATTGGATACAACGATTTGACGAACCATTATGCACAAAGTCATAAATCATAATTATGCAATGAAATTTAGAGAGAGAGAGAGAGAGAGGGGGGGGGTTGTTTTACGCATGGCAAAATCCATTCTAATTAAGACCTAACTTCGCCTAGCCAAAAAATAATAGGTTGATTGCTTTGATTTGCGAGTTTTTTTATTTTTATTGAGTTTTTTTGTCGTTAAGTCAAATTTTATATTATTTCTGAGAAATCTAAAATTGTACGAGTTTTTTTTATCAAATTTGATAAATAATTTATTAAAGACAAAAAAAAAATTACTTGATTAATAAGCTAAATTCATTCCCTTTAGTAGATTTTTTTTTAAATTTGATCAAAATTTTACATTTTTAAATTTCTCTCGTTAAAAAAAATATGAATTGTTGATGAAACGATACCAAAATTCTCATCAAAGACGAAAAAAATAGCAAACCAACAACAGCTAACTAGCGAAAACTGGGCCTAACAATCTGTGAATTTAATTAAAAGGGTATGCTTGAATGCAAAACATAGATAAAAAGTTAATAATGGTTTATCTAATTGTTACACAGTTACTTCTCATTTCTTATGCCTTGTACTGTCCAAACAAATTTAAAATAAATAAATAAATAAATAATATACTATAAAAATCATGCCTTACTATACAATTTATTCATACTTCCCTCTTCCTTCTATGAACATGTTTGTTTTTGTTTGAAAAATTATGTCATAATTCTTGTTGAGCTTCTTCTTATGTTTATGGACCAAAAATAATTTTAAAAGTAAAAAAAAAAAAAAAACTAATTTTTATAAGCTATTTTGATGTTTTTTAACTTTAACAAATATATATATATATATATATGTGTGTGTGTGTGTGAGAGAGAGAGAGAGAGAGAGACTCATTCCCTAAGTTGGTATTTGATTATGCACTAAAACAATAAAACTATTCTCAAATTACAAAGCATATATTCCACTGAATGAACAAAACATGTGGAAGTAATGATGGGAGTATGGTATGAACATGATGCAAGATAAAGCTTCGAGTCGCAGTCAATGTGGGGTCTCACCCCCCATAATGGAGGCTAAGTTGATAATGATAAGTTGATAATGACAATTGTTTATTGCTGAAGATGACATCAATGACATCAATGTTCTTGTATTGCACATAGAGATGGTATTTTTAGGTTCAAAGGAGACTCCTGTAACAAAAGTTGTAGGATATAACACTTGGTGTCATAACTTCCCCTAGAGTTCGCCAACGGGCTGGGCAGGCCTGACCCAAGTTCGAACAGTGTCGGCTTGAATTCGGCTGAGTTCAAAGTCTACAAGTTGTTGACTTTGATCGGGCAAGTCGAGCCGGGCCTAAAGAGTATTTTGAATTTCAAGTCCGGCCCTTGTGGGTTTCGAACTTTTTGAACTTTTCAGACCCAAACAAGCTTCAGACCCAAACGTGCCTAAACAGGACTAAACGAACTTCAAGCTTAACGGTCTCACTTGAATTTTTATAAAATACTAAAATTTGTATATTAAATTTAAAATTTATATTAAAATTTTATACATATATAGATTAAAGTTTATATTTAAAGTATAAATTGATACATATATAGTTTAAAGTTTATATGCAAAGCTTATATATATATAATATAGTTTAAAATTTATATTTAAAGCATACATATATAGTTTAAAGTTTATATTAAACTTAGGATTTTTCGGGCGGGCTTCGGACTCGGACTTCGGGCTGGGCTACCGAGCTTTTTGGGGTTCAGACTTCGAGCCGAGCTTCAGGCCTCAGGCCTTAGGCCTAGGCCTAGCCCGTTTAACTAAGGGTCGGATTATTTTTTGGGCCTGTACCGAATTCGGGTCACAGATTTTGGGTGGGCTTCGGGCCTTGAGCTGTTTGGAGAGCTCTAAGTCTTTACCAAACCACCGTTAACCAGCAATTCATTTTACTCAAATTAATGTAGCAAAAACATGTAGAAGCAAAGTAATCAAATTCTTCCATGAATTCTGTTGATTCCTACTAATACCGGAATTATTGCAAAGGATAGAAAATTCTCTCCAGCGAAGATGCTTCAATTAATCAAACCAATTGATATGCTCCAAAGCAAACTTTAAGTATTGGGCAGCTATCAAGTCTGCATCGTACAACTCAATCACCTTTTAAAATCGTCATTTTTTTAACTCACTTTCAGCAATTCAATCAAGCAGTCATTTTTCTATTCACCAATGATTACCTACTTTTAATACCAAAGCATTCTTTACTATATGCAAGAACCAGCAAGTATTGGGATCTATAGGTGAGGGGGTACCGTTCTACACCACTCATCAACCTTTTTACAGCTGCTCAAAAAAATGACATTATTACTAATATATGTTACATGATTCTCTTAAAAGGAACAAGTATATTTGAATCATACACGCGACACTTGGATAAGGATACGAAATTTATATTTCACATTTTTGTTTGATACTTAAGAAGTATATATTTAGTAATTCAAAATTCATAAAAAAAAATATGTTAAAATTATCAAATTATGCATGAAATGCGTAATGATACCTTGTTAACGCAATTACCATGAGAAAAAAAAATATACTAACAAATATGAATATTTGTCTGTGTCCACATTTTCTTAAAATGAGAATTAGATGGCTCCGATGCTTAAACACGTATTCACACTAATACCCGTACCCGAGTCCATGTAACATAATTACTTATTTACATACCATCTTTTAAACTTTTGCTTCACTGATTGCTCCGTAAGATTCTTTCAAAAGCAGCATGGTAGTAACCAAGAACCATCTCCCCTTCATTTAGACAGAGTTATGATAAAACTATTCTAGAGGGAGTTTCTGTTATTTATTCATAAGTAGGAGAAGAAAAGAAAACGATTCTAAAAACTAGAATTAGATCTAATAATGCAAGTTAGCGGACTAATCAGGTCAAATGAGAGAGAGAAGTAATTAACTCAACATTGTCCCAAAATCTGCAGTTCTATATTCAGGTCTTTGCTTAAATTCCTTTACATACATACACCTACAAGTTCATATAACTCCAAAATCTTTTTCTATATTTAGGTATATGATAAATAAATGTAAGACTAATTCTTCCTAAAGTGAATGCATAAGCTTTCCTTCACGAAATCAATGAGTTATCCAGCCTATCGTCATCCACGTGCCGAGCCCAATACTTCCAACAATGATATGATTTAATCATCTTCTTTACATGGGTCCACACGCTTTTTTTTTTTTCTTTCTACCCTCTAGAACATCATGTATATCTATATATAGATATATATAGAGAGAGAGATATGTATACATACATATCAATCGAGGGGTGGGGAAAGGGATGTTGCAGCACGGCTAACGAGACTCGAAGGCTGAAAGGGGATCCTTAGGGTCCACCCACTTAAAACGGAGTTCGTTTTGCTTTGATTATCATGTATTTGATTGAAAAATGCATGCAAACATTAACCTAAAATGTTATGTAATGAGCACAAAGAAAGAGAAAATGTTAACAAGTAACCACAACAAAAGTTAATATTGCACAGCAGTTCCAATCAACCTAACAAAAGTACAACCACCACCCTAAAGAAAAGTAAGAAACAGGCACAATCATGCATTTTAGGTAATACCTCAAAACAAGTTTAGAAATACACATCACCTGTGTGAACAAGATTCTAAATTCTTTTCTGAGTCTTCCTCCACTAGTCTGCCAACTTGAAGAGTGCCTTGGTGGAACCACCGTCTTTGCAAGCCCCAAGGCAGAATTCTTCAAATCTTATATTCGCTTGCCAATGGTTTTGCCGCCTTCTTCAAATCTTTGTTGTTTAGTCCATAAAGCAGAGGCGGTTATGTGTTGATAATCAAAGTGAGTGGAGTTATCCACACATGACCTAAACCACATGGATTCAAAGTGAAATTTACCCTTTATGATCGTACATGTTCATTTTCTTCTCATTTTGCTAACCTCACCGAAAAGGTAAAGACATTTAGTTTCTTTTGATTTATTTTCAATCTCTACCCAAACTGGCCTATTTATACTACGACTGAGCTTTGGTGTATTTTGGGGGACTCACTAAAGTCGTTCCTACGTCTCGACGTTCTCTTAACAAACGAATGACTTGGGGTAAAACCCTAACCATAATGCGCCACCGATTCATCACTACGAGATCTAGGCGCACAAACGCAAGTTGAACCCATTTTGACAGTGGAAATGGATCAAAGGGTAACCCAGAGCCCTCAGTTTTCGAGAAGCTCAACAATTACTCGTCAATGGTGGACGAGCAACAAGGACAGGATCAAACAAGCGACTCAGGCATTCCAAAGGCAAAACTATGAAAATTGGAGATCTAAAACGGCATCGTGACTTCCGAAGAAATCAAAGCACAAAGAAATCGAAAGACATTGCGAAAAACTATAAATGGGACTTACAAAGGTTTTTCGAAGACGATCAACGAAGGAAAACAGTACGTCGCCAACGTAGATGCTATCAGAGATGGCGGTAGAACGATGAGGCGGCAGTTGTGATTCGCTGGTGCTCTAATACGCTCTCTCCATTTCTCTCTGTAGAATGTTCATGTTGCGAAAAACTTTAAAGGGAACTCGATCTGCTCCATTTTCTGCCTAAACAACACTAGAGGTAGGTGCACCACTTTGAGTTCCGCGCCCTAATCAAGCTCCACAACAAGCTAGATGTTGACACTTGGCACAAAAAAGAATGAAAAACAGCTTGTCGGTACTATCAAACTCCTACGTCCGAGCTACCTCAACCGAGATTCTTGGGCAATCAACTCACATAACTTGTGTAGTTGATTGAGCTCATGCAGGAAAATTGTAAGAAGATAAAATATCATACTTTACTCCCGAACGAGCTTAGACGAGGGTTGCCGTAGGACTGTCATTTCATAACAAGTTTGGTCAGCATCTTCACGCAATAACTAGGTCAATGAGTCCTTGCAGAGTTTCTGAAACTGAGCTTCAAGGTCAC
>BRYF01000014.1:5857500-5860000 GCA_030159135.1 Actinidia polygama | reverse complement strand
AAAATGAATATTTTTTTGTAGATTTCAAGTAAATTAATGTAATGTGTAATTAGAACATAATAATGAAGGTGATTTATACTTTTTCACAAATCAGAAGTGTATGAGATAGTAAATTTATGTGCACGTAGTTCAATAATTAATTTATTTTTTTATTTTATAAATTTTGAAGCAATCATTTCTAATAGTAGTATTGAAGATTGCCGAAATTAAGAATTGACATAGTTTTGTTGAAAACACTTAAATCTCGAATCAGCTCCGAATATACAAGGATGTCTGTCAAACCTCCTGTCATCCGATCAACATATTTTTTACAGTATTAATTTTCACGATAGAATCAATAACATGAACAATTTAAATCATCAAAATAAATCTAAAATAAAATTAAAAATACTTAGACGGTACTATGCAATCCGTCCAAATATTTGAAATGCACAAAAGATTTGTCCTTTAGACAGAGTAGAGAGACAAATCATCAAACAGTGCTACAGCTTCTATTCAAGCCTCCATATTCAAGTTTTTGTGACAGTGACTCTCCATACTTGGGAAATACTATTCACCTTCTAGATTTTTTTTACAACTTTGCGATGAATGTTTCATTTCAAAATATTTTCAGACAAAAAAATGTTTTAATTGAGTTTAGATAAAATATGAATGCTATTGGAGTGACTAAAAAAAATAACTTCCTAAATTAAAAAATAGAGAGACAAATTTTAAGAAACTGAAATAGGGAGATGGTGCAGCAGTAGTGGTGATGGAGCGGAACAATAACATTAATGATTTTATAGCTTTTATTTGAAGAATCAATGGAAAAATATCTATAAAATGCTCTCCATTAAATTAGAGAACATTAAGTCATAAAATTTATGGTTTCATATATTTTGTTAAACTTTATCCATTAGTTTTCACTATTTCTATGCATGTTTTATTGTATTTGGATTTTAGGTTAAAGTAAGTCAATTAATGTTAAGGTTTGACTAATTAATCTTATTATATACGAAAAACTACTCTTTCATGATAATAAGAAAACGTTGATGGATAAAGTTTATTTGGCCCTCTCCTCTCCGTCCCTCTAAAGAATAAGGATAACTTGCCCTTATTAATTGTGTTTTTTTTCCCATCAGTAATAGTATATTATATGGTCATCCTGAACAGTGAGAAACAGAGATAAGAAGATGAACCAAGAAATTAAAGTTTAATCAAAAGGTTTGAATCACTTAGTAAATTTCAATGCCGTTTATTTTTTTAGATGTATTGAATTCAATGTCATGTGATTTAATTTTCCGCATAAAAGAAAATAGTATAATTATAGATTTTATACTTACATCTTTATGTTTCAAAAAAAAACTTGATATACTAATTGTTTCAAGCCATCTGAACCACAGACCTTTGTCTAATTGTGCACTTCTTAATTCAAGCATGGATTCTTTCATATATTTTTTTTTAGCCATTTTATTTACACAACCGACAACTTTAACAACACTCCTCTCACAATTACTTGGATTAATTTTAAAATCTTATGGATGAAAAATGACATGTGGCACAATACTCTACTTTACCCAAGGGCCCGCCATGTAGTTCAGACAAAAGCAAAATCCCGCATTTGCCCTTTCTTTGTTAGGGTTAATTACACATTATCACCTTAAAACATTGTCTGATTCTCACTTTGGCTGGCTCTCTAACTAATAATTTTATCACATTGCACCTTTAACTGTGAAATCGTTTGCAATCAGTCCCAATTTTAACTCCATTCAATCAATGAAATACACGGGGCGCCATGTAACGCCACGTGTTCTCAGTGACCCAAATGCACACTTTAAGACTAAACCCAAAATCGTAAGACCCAAACCCATCGAACCCCGTCCACCACATTAGCCACTGCATGTCCTGTCATCAGTTCTGCTCTTTGTCGGCGTGTCGCTACCCGTCCCCTCCTCCATCTTCCTTGACCACTAGACACTATCCTTACCAACCCTGCCATCCTCCCTTCACCATTGCAAATACCCTCCTCAAAGTCTCTACAAAATTATGAGAAAAAGAGACACGGTGAAAAATTCAAACGCCATTAGCTAAATGTAATGCAATTAAGGCCTCATTTGGGATAGCTATATATATATATATATATATATATATATATATATATATATTTATTTACTTTTATAATAAAAAGATAAGACAATACCCCTTGTGTTGTTTGGAGTAGGTTAAAAAAATAGGCTATTTTTTCTATTAAACTTTTATAAACTCACCCCAAACATAAACAGAATTTAAAAAAAAAAGTAAAATATTTTTTTAAAAAAAATCTAACCCAAATGGTTTCTAATGTTGTCAGAGAATTAAAATAGCTTGTTGACTTTGGCTAATCCAATCGTCATGTAATTCGTTTTGGGCTGATTCAATTAGTAATCAAAAGAGAGTTTGATTATGACATCAAACCAAAAAAAAAAACTATAATAATAATAACTTGAGATAAAAAAGTAAATTGCAACTAAAATAATCTGTC
>BRYF01000014.1:5822500-5830000 GCA_030159135.1 Actinidia polygama | reverse complement strand
CTTCTAAAGACCGACAAGGCATAACACACGCAATATGGTTGTTGATCTCTAACCCACACCACTGTCTAAAGTAGAGATGATTATTAAGCGCAATGTCCACTGGTGGTCTGCAAAATTGGCCAAACAGGATTGAGTCAGAAAAATTTGAACTTGTTTTCATATGTTGTTTATATCATTTCATTATTTTTACTCATTTTTCAAATTGTTAAGTTAATTTACTCAACACAGGTTATATTACTTGCAGCTGGAAGTAATATTTGAGAGGGAAATGAGTAGAAAGGGGATAGATAAATATATGCATACATTTTGTTTTTGTTGTTTTGGTTTTTGCTGCCCAGTCCTAGTCAAAGATGGTGCGTAATTGGCATCTTGCTTTTTGTGTTTATTGTTAAGTACCCTTTATATATTATGAAAGATATATGTATATATATATATACTCCGGATTTAGAAAGTGTTCTCTGGTCCATTCAGAGATTCCTGACATGTGGTACATATCTATAATATAAATCACAACTTATTTTGAATCTCAAATCTATCTCTCACTATTTACGGTTGAAATTCATTTGAGTTAATTCAACGGCTGAGATTTCATCTGAGATTATTTTTTTTTCCCTAAAAAAATATCACTTCTTTCTTATCAAAAGTATGAGACTCACATACGTTCTTATTCATTTTTTAAATCTGGGTATAATTTTTACCCATGGGATTATTTTTTAGTGGGACTCACAAAAAAATAAATTAAAACACATCTTTCTTTACCTCTCAGTTCTCCAAAACTAGCAAATTTTTTTCAAAATTATTGTAATTTTTAATTTGTTCACTATTTTGTAGGAACGTATATCTTCATATATGCATGCAATGTATCTTTTATCTAACGTTATATCTTATCTGTTTTTCAGATTGTAAAACTTTAACAATTACGCCTAATAGATGGTCTTTTTTTTTAAGTAGTACCCGTGGACACGGGCAATTACTAGTCTATATTATAAATCATAACTCATTTTGAATCTCAAAACTAATTTCCATTATCTACAGTTGAAATCCATTTGAATTAATCCAACGGTTGAAATCCATTTTTGTCCCTCCAAAAAATATCATTTCCTTCTTCTCAAAGGTTTGGGACCCACATAAGTTCTTATCTAATGGACAAAAAAACTTTAAAGTTTGGCATATTTTTTATCTATTGGATCATTTTTTAGTGGGCCCCACACAAAAAAATACTAAAATACCTCTTTCTTTTCTCCTCATTTCTCCCAAATTAGTAAAAAAATTTCAAAATTATTATAGTTTCTAATTTGTTCTTCATTTTGTATCAATATATCTATTCGTATATGCATGCAATGTATCTTTTATCTGACGTTTATATCTTATCTGACTTTTAGATTATAAAACTCTATTAAGTACAACTAAGATGTGGTCTTTTTTTTTATATAGTACCCGTGAATACAAACAATTACCAGTAATCAGACATGTTAACACAGAACGCTACTCTCATCAACCATAAATGGGTTGTCTGCGAGTTGGAGGGATTATTTTCTCCCGGGAGTTATTTGATACTTGTGGGATGCTCTAATTTATACAAGTACTTCTACTATTTTTTTTTAATATCAAGTTTCAATTTCAAAAATCAAATACAATTTTAATAGCTCGGTAGAAGTTGATTCAAATGATCGTAGTATTGTTATTTCAGTTTTATCCTTTGGCTTGACAATATAATTGCATTTTTTTTAAAAAAATAATTCAAGTCTTTTATTTTTTTACGAATAAACATGTCGTTAGGTTTTTAAGAATAAATGTTTTGTTCTTATTTTACTTTGTCTAGTATTTAAAAAAAAATTGTATACAAACATAAATGTTTTACTTAATATGATATTTTTAAATTGGATGTGACATTCGAATTTGCTTAATTCAAAAGAAAAAGAGTTTAAGTAACTATAGATTTGAAAAGCGTAGTTCACGGTTTAAAAATAATTAGAAAAAATAGAATTTGCTTTATTTTTACAAAAGAAAAGAGCATGATTTTACCTAAATTGGAATACTGTTCACTGTATATTGATACTTCCGTCTCAATATAAATCTGATAAACGATACAACAACAAACGCTACAATAACTATAATATACTCGACACCGCCAGATCTCTATAACTACTATGCCACTAACGGGCTTCAAGTACATTAACAACAATGCCCCCACCGGGGGCGGGGGTAACAACGGGTTAAGCATAAAGTTTATATGAAGTTTTAACAAGAAGTATAAATTTATAATAATTTTTAACGTTTCACCACTCTACAATTTAATATACCCAGCAACTCTCAAAATCTAACGATACTACAAGCTCTCGGCACTTTCAAGTTTAACAAAACCACAATCATTGTACAGTCCAATTCTCAAAAAAAAAAAAAACTAAATAACTCTGGAGTATTATACATCCCCGCTACCCTTTGCCAAGGCAAGTACTACAATATCCACAAAGTCTGAAATTTAGGGCATTGTACATCATCCGCTCTCCAAGTACATACCACACTACCTATGGGCATTGTACATCCTCCATTACCACTCTCCAAGGCACATACCACACTACCCATGTACATTGTACATCCTCCATTACCCCCTCTCCAAAGCATGTACCACACTACCCAATCCTCTACGTTATTGCGGGCCAACATTCTCTCCTACCCTTGGGAATGTTACCCTAATAATGTTTTAACTCTAGGTTAGCATCCTTTCACCCCTTTAGCAGGCATGCCCAACCTAAGCTACGCTTCAACTCTGATAAAAATTATACTCACGTAGGTCGACGCATCAACACCAAATCACATTAAAACTATGTGTACAAAATGCTATTACGTCATTTAACATGCTTGTCACATAATTGTAAATATATTTATCAATTATGAAGCATCTAGTCATCTACAATTACGGAGGCACGAAAATTCAACAATTTTGCAATTCAAGCGCACTCGGTCGATTCTTAAACAAGTAATCCCATAACTTAAGCATGTTAAATAATTAGTCATATAATTCTTAACATGTGTCATATTTTAAGTGTATTCAACCATAGTTGAAAGCACCTACAATACGAACTTAATAAATTTGCAACGGGCCCACTCCGCCTACACATAAAAAGTAAACCACTTGTCACGGGCTTAAATTCCAAACGCCTCGAGCCGTGCGGCCTTAGACACATTTGCCTTCAAAAAAGGCTAAGAGAGCAACTAAGCAACAAGAGAAATTCTAGAGAGAAAAGGAGTTTGGAGTATGTTTGATTGTATTCCAAAACTCTGATGCTTTACAATGAGGGATTAACTCCCTATTTATACATATCGAATGATCTAGAATGTTCCCAAATCTATAATATAATATACAAAAGGAAGGCTCCACCAAGGTTCCTCCAAGACTCCTAGAATCTTCCACACAATTCTAGAGTTTACCCATGTGAGATAAAGTCTAGATGTGAGGTAAATTCTAGAATCATCTCCATTGTCCTAGAATGGCCTATAACATTCTAGACTTTGCAAGCAACTTGCCCTTTTCATGGGCTAAATTATTGGGCCAATTAAGTGGTCTTTGTTGAGCTTGTAACATTCTCTCCCATCTAATTTGGCAACGTCCTCGTCCTGGATCAAGTCATGGACTAACCACACAATTCTAGCATATTAAACATATAGTTATTAACAAGATTACACATTCAAGTTTAAATCCCTACCTCGATGCGAAATGTCAAAATTTACGTCGTCGCAATCACCTAAATCAGAAGGTATCTCTGCCCGAGAGTGAAGGCACCTGCGGTCAGGGGCGGATTTATGAAGGGGCACGTTCCCCCCACCCCCCTCCTCTTCAGATTTAAATGTTTAAAGAAGCAGCTCTCATGAACACCATAACTTCGATAGCACAGTTATTCAGATCCAAAACCTAGATTTTGATTCTTGAACAACCCAACAAAAATCTAAAAAACAAAGACAAATTTAGGTTCTCCTCCGAATTGATGGAACTAAATGGCTCGAAATTTACACACAGATCCAATCGCACCGGAAGAATTTTTCAAGAGAGAATCGGAAGAGAAAAATAGCATGGCAAGAGCGAGAAAAAGGAGAGTAAGAGAGAGAAAGGGAATGGGGGGAATTGGGAATGGAGAAGATTAAAACTAGGGTTTGGGCTTCCCCATGAGGTCGCGCCTCCAGATCTTCTTACTTGGGAAAGGTGTTTGCTCCCTCTCTCTCCTGCCTCCATCGACGCTATTACGCTCACTGATTGATTTTGTTTTTATTTTTTTATCAATATGATTTGGGAAACAAATTAAAAAAGCAAAACTTACATTAAAAGCCCTGGGATTTGATCTGTGTCAAGTGAAGTCTCCTGGGTTTTTGATTTCATCAACTTAAATCTTATAGTTCCAAACCCATCACAATCCAACCTATTCATTAGCTTTAGTTCCAGATTTGAGCTTTTTTCTAATTTAAATAAAAAAAAATTATATTTTTATACTTCTCTTGTCAAGAGAAATTAAAAAAATATAAAATTTTAATGAAATGATTCAATAAATTTACTAAAAATGAAAATAAAAAATTAAAATAATTAAAAAACGCAAAATAAAATTATACCAAATAAAGACGCAATCTTACGAGTGGATTTTAAAATTTGAAATTGGAAATCCATTCTTAAATGCTTGTCCCCACCCCATTGATGAATGAGATTGTTCTTGTAAGGAATGATAGTGACAGGTAAGGAAACAGGCTAACAATGGATACTGATAAAATAGGAATGTAAAAGCTGTACCATCTGTTGTCGATGAATCCCTAAAAATGTTACTGCTAGCTATGAACACCGACGCCACTCTAATGCATGTTTGTCACTTAAAAAACAAAAGTAATTCAAAAACATATATTCCATGCTGAAGTGACCTAACAATTTTCACTTATAATTGATTAAAACAGTATTTTTAAGTGAAACTAAAACACCAACTAGAAGATCTCATTGTCATAGCCATTTACAGGGGAAAAAAAAAAGTGATTGATGTTCACCCAATGATGAGATGGGTGAATAATTTATTTTCTTTATTTCCAAAAAATATCATAGTTTTCCTAGATATTGTCATTCTTAAGGATGACAATCACTGCTCCCAATAACGGGTAGGAGGGTGTTCGTTCATTTTTCCACATTTTCAAATATATATTTAATTTTTAAAATTTAGGAGTATGTATTTTATATTAGGTATAAACTTTTAATAAATGAATAGCAGTTTTTAAATTTGGTCTTTGCTGTTTGGCATAGTTAAAAATAAATATTTTTTTGTGGAAAAAAGTGGGATCAAAAAACCATTTGTATTACTTAGAGTAACTAAAAAATATAATATTTTGGGTACACTCTTTCTTTATTTTTTGCTAAAATAAACCCAACCCGACTAACTAAAAAACTTAAACTAAAAATTCAGAATTGCTTAACAAAATAATAACTTACGCCAAACAAGCCCAAAGTTGCATGTAACTATGCCAAATAGTTTTCGAATTTTTTCTAATATTTAAAAATCTGATGAGTTCTGTTACAAAATTGCAATCTAGAAAATTTGAAAATTTTGGATGTCGGATTAAAAAATAATCATGAAACGGAAATCTAGTCGATTTCAACCTTAACCGTTAGGTGAACTCGTGCAAATTCACGGGGTCAATTTGGTCAATTCGAGTCAGCACATGACTTGAAAGTCGGAATTGGGTGGCGGCACATGTACCAAAATTCAATTCCTTTTAGGAAAATGCTATGGGTACTCCAATGTTACACTCTAAATGTACACCTATGTGAGGTATAGCATTTAGATTGGCTGATATGACTGGGTGGACCCTACACCCAGTCAATCCAAATATTCTACCTCACCCAAATATACATTTAGATTGCAATATTGAGATACCCGGCACTACTTTTCGTTTTATACCAAGTGCTTCAGAAACACTCCAGCGAAATCTGTTCAGAGGATCCGAACTCGTAGCACATGGCATGATTGCACCAAAATGCCGGCCTCTTCTCTTTCTCTCCACTGTTTCCACAAATCCAAAACCATATAAAACAACAAAATACACGCATTCAAAAAAGTTCCTCTCTCTCTCTCTAAAAGTTTTCACGCTTTCTGTGCGTTGGATTTTCATCTGAGATAGGGGAGAGAGAGAATGGCGGTGCCTAGGGTTTTCGTTGGCGTTCTGGTTCTGTTCGCATTTGTTTCCGCTGTAGTTTTCCCCTCCGTGCAGGCGCAGTCTATGGCCCCTGCTCCTACACTTGCCAGCGATGGTAATTTTCTATTTAATCTTTCTGCACTGTAATCGTTTTAGATTAGGTGAGATGTGTAATTTGTATACATATACATTCATACATACATATATATAATATGCATTTTGAGCATAAAACTTCAGATCTGATAATAGGTGATAGTTTCTTGACCTCTATCTCTCATCTTGCCAGAACTTGTTTCTTTGAAACATCTATTTGATTGTTTTAGGTTTGTTCTTGATTTTAGTCCGTTTCAGATTTAATTTACAGATCCTGTGATTTTAAATGATAAATTGAGAATTTCCCCACGAAAATGTATTTATTTAATTTAAAATGTGGCTCATAATGATTCTTTTTTTTTTGTTTTTTTCCTTGAAAAATCTGTCATTGTGGCCATTTTATAACATTTGTTATTTTTGAAGTTGTTTTGTGTCGAAGACTAAACCTATGCTTAACATTTATTTGTTTTTTTTTTACTTTTGTAGTATTATTTAATTTTTATGATTTAATTCTGTATCCTGTTCCTTTCGGATGACTTTACTTGACTGAGAATATCCAAACTACAAACCCAAAATATCATTTTCAATTTAAAAAAATCATTTTTAAATTGATCACAACTCCAATCTATATATATATATATATATATATATATATGTCTATTTTCAAAAAAAAACTTGAGAAATGCTGCAATAAACACTTATAAAAAAATACATCATTTGCACCCAATATGTTGTTGAGATTGCGCCACATCACCTTTTTAACCGATTGAACTGGTCATTTAGCAAGTAAAATGGATTTTAATCACAAATTATTGTAAACTTAATTTTTTATTCTTAACAAAAGACACAAATTGTCGGTATTGAAAAGCCTTCATAAAAACACCATAATAATTCATAAAAGTTACATAAATTCCTATAGAATTCATAATAAGTTGACTTGATCATAACCACAATAATTCATAAATCCTACCAAAACAACTCATAAAATTTTTGTTGCTATCATAAAAGTATTGATAGCTAATGCTTAGCTAGACCCCACAATAATTAATACGCGGACCTCACCTTAATTCATAATAATGCCTATAATCATTTATAACATATAATTTTTACCATAATATATCATAAAAATATCAACATAGTGGAACTCACATTAATTAATATATGCACGCCATATAATAAATGAAAGATGCTATAATAGAAAAAGTACTATTAAGATCTCATAAAATAAACCTCAAATCATTATAA
>BRYF01000014.1:5795000-5800000 GCA_030159135.1 Actinidia polygama | reverse complement strand
TCATCTAAACCACAAATCTCTCTGGAATGAAATTAATGAAGATCATACACATATATGGGAAGATATCTCGAAGATTGTAAAGTGATCAGTGTTCAAATGGCTAAATAAATCAAAGAAATACATTATGGCGACAAGTGTCAACACCTGATTTAGAAGTGTTGACACCTGAAGTCAGTAGCCAAAGATTTGAATTTGGAAGATGAAGTGTCAACACCTGAAGTCAGTGAACAAAGATTCAAATCTGGGAAATCGACACCTGAGATCAAGAGCAAAACTTCATAAAAACAAACGAGAAGTGTCAACACCTAGTAAGAAAGTATCGACACCCAAGATCAGTAGCCAAACTTCATGAAGACAGACAAGAAGTGTCGACACCTGGAACAGGAAGTGTCGACACTTGAGATCAGTAGCCAAAATCTTTGAAGACACATGACTAAGTGTCGACACCTGATAGATGAAGTGTCGACACCTAAGGACAGTAACTAAACTCTTTGAAGACGGATGATCAAGTGTCGACACCTGACACAGGAAGTGTCAACACCTAGAGGCAGTGAGTTTCAACTGAAGGAAGAAGGCTTGAAAGTATCAACACCTGAAAATGAAGTGTCGACACCTAACGGTAATATTTTTGAACGTAGAGTTGTTTGAAATAACATTTAATGCTCCACAACTACCACCAACGATTAAAAACTCCTTCAAGTCATTAAATACAAGTCTCCAAGAACATTTACAATTAGAAGACACATCCTATTGTATTGATTGATCTTCCAAAGAGCTCCAAAGTCAAATTTTCTTGAATATTTCTTTTGTCTTCAAGAGTTAGCATTGATTGTATGATTCCACTCATAAATACTCTGTTGAGAGAGGTTGTTTTCACTTGTAATATCTTCATTCATTTCTATTCTTGTAAGTTTGAGTGTACTTGGACAAAAACAATTGAAAGATTGAAAGGGTCTTGAACAAAATCTCTTGAAAGAACTTGGTGATAAGTTTTGTGTAAAAGTGAGCTGAACACTTTGCAAAATTAGCACACACATTGTTATAGTTGATTGCAAGTAGTGAAAAAAGATATTGCGGAGTTCTTGGGAGGACGTAGATCACACGTTGTAATATAACCTCGGTAAATATTGGTGTGCTCTCTCTTATATTTGCTTTTATTTTGTATTTGCATTTATTACATTGCACACTATTTAATTTCTTGTTGAAGTGATCAGATTAATTTTTAACTAATCTTAAATTGCTAATTAATTTTAAAAAACTCAATTCACTCCACTCCCTCTTGGGTTGCCTATTGAGCCAACAATATGACTCTTAAAAGTTTTTCAAATAAATTCAGCCATTTCAAGCTATTTGATTCAGGAATTAGAATATATTGAGATTCTTTCCATTTGGGCTAGCATTGTTTGGTTCTTTAGTTGCTTTGATTTTAAAATCTTATACTTTTTTAGTTACTCATGATGAGAGTAATCTGAAAATATAAAAAAATTTATTTAATTTAAAAATAAAAAATTAAATGCAAAAAAATCATTTTAATCAAGCAATAAAATAATTTTTTGTGTCTACTAGTTTTTTTAAAAAAAAAATTATTTACCGTTTGACGCGGATATGAACTGTCTATTATATCAGACTCACAATTTATTCTAAGATTATAAACATAACCTTCTCCCGAGAATAATATATTTTCCACCATGAGATTGCACACCCTGGTGCCAGACAATTTTAAATAATTCAATCTCTGGGCTTTAATTAATAATTAAACATGTTCAAGGAATAACCAAGTTGGGTTGTCCCAAAATTAGCCAAATATATAAAACTGTATTATGTACAGACGAATATTGAATTCTCATCGAAAGAGTTGAAATGGTCGTAAAATTTCATTTATCATTCTCTTGCGGATAGAAATTAAGGTTGGTAATTATCTCACATATATACAGAATGATCGGGTAGCATTTGGACATTTCAATTTCTAACAATAAATCACTCAAGATGAATTTGATTAACCAAAATATTATTATTTTGGTATTTTATGTATGAATTTTCTATAACAATATCATTTTCTTTTCAAATATAAAAAAATAAAAAAAGTTCAAGGTATAATTGACTCTTAAGGTAATATGGAAGATCCAAGGGTAATTCGAGTAATTTCACAGTTGGCACCATTTCGTCCGACGCGGTGAGCATTTCACAACTGACGCAACATCTTTGACTCGGAAACCAATCTCAACCGTCCAATGTCCTACTGCGAATCCTAATGCTTTCCACGTCACATCATCACACCACGTGTCGCTTTAGGGCTCGTCGTAAAAACAACGCAAACAAAATAAACGGGCAAATTTCACTGACGCCGCTGAATTCATATAACATTACACTTCAACCCCTATATTATCTCAAATTATACTGAAACCCACTGTCGGTTAACTTAATGGTAGAGTTACTAAAATTTCCTTGTTTTATTATTAAATTTTTAATAAAAATGATAGAGAATACCAAAGAGAGCCAAACCACCTCTTTTCACACCCTCTTCCCACCTTCCATCGCCTCCCTATACCTTCACCTTTCATAACCAACTTCTACCATGATTCATCTTTACCTTTTATCAACACCATTCATTTCCCACTACAACCCTGTACACCATTCAAATGGAATGATAGAAGTTGTGCTGATGGTGAATTTTAATAGAGAGGAACTTATTCAAGCAGGGTGGTTGAGATAATGATGGTTTTGAGAGAGATAAAGAGTAGAGAAAGGTATAAATGGATATTTCGTTAAGTTAATAGACATTTGACTAACGATTACATTAACTCGTTACATAAAATTATAAAGTGAAGGAGTGAAGTGCGATTTCAGATAGCTATCGTGGTGACGTTGTGATTCTAATAAAATGGAGGGGGTATAAGTAAAACTTACCCAAATAAGAAGCAGATTTTCTTCAGAACAAATCTAGCCTCCGGGACCCATATGTGACTATGAATCAATCGACGGACGCAACAGATCAAATCCAACGGCAAGTTATTAGTCACGCATGTCGTGAGTATCTCAACACGTACCTGGCTAGAAGTGGGCCCCACGTGCTTTTGCTGATGTCGGTGGTTCGTTCATAGGGTGACGTGTCTCGTGCGGATCTGGTCAGAGACTGTGGGGCCCACTCGGCAGGGGAGGGTTGCATATCCAGCTCACGAGTCACGAATCAACCAGCACGGAGATTTTTAATGGACCACGTGGCACAACGAAGCTACAGTAGTCCAGTCCCCTTACGATCCCGGAAACATTAGATTATTAGATCAATTTATAAGTGTGTAGGCGACATCGTGGCCACTTATCGTGCTGTCTCATATTATTTATTTTTTATTTTTCTTTACAATTGGTAGTCAATAACATTACGGTATCGAAATAAATAGTTGAAATTGTTATAAAATAAATCAGTAAACTTTTGAATTTATATGTGAAAAATAAATTACAGAATTATAAACAAAATTATGACAAACAGAATAGGATCGAGGCCAGCGTTCGACACTGTCTCCTTAAGACAGAATTCGCCCCATCACTGGTGCTTACGGCTGTTCGGCGTCTGTCTCCCAGGATGCAACGATCTCTCTCACAGAAGTTAGCACGAGTTCTGTGTGCTCGGCGAACCAGAAAGCAGTGTTTCTCTCACAGAATGACTCTAATGCAGAATGCTAAAAATTCTCTTGTTTTTCCTTACTGATGAACTCTCAGATTTCTGTGTGCTATGAACTTGCAAGAGATGTTGGTATTTATAGGATTTTCAATAGCTGGTGAAAAGCCACGAATTTAATCCACCATTGAACCTTTTGTAACAGCCCCACTAACCTGCCAAATTAATCTTCTCTTATGGCTGATAATGATTGCTGTTATCAAAGATGAAAGGTCTTGACCTTTCAATGAATAGGAATAAAGATGGGAGGTTAATCTGTAATTAAAAATTACATGGGGTTTAATTTGTAATTAGAAATTACTAGGAACTTATTCTGTAATTAAAAACTACAGGAATAAAAAATAATTAACCAATTACTCAGTACACTAATAGCGCCACAAAGCGCCCATGCCACGCGCGCACGCGGACCGCGACTCGCAGCTGCGCCGCGTGTGCACATGATAGCTAAGGTACAATGTGGCTCACTTTATCCATAACTCACTCTTGGTGCTCCAAGTACTTATTTAACTTAAATTAGCTTGGAGTATATTAACATATTAAAATATTCTTATTTTTCCAATGTGGGACTACCACATTTTTTCATTTCAATGGTGGATCTTTGGTGAACATTTTCTCATTCATACTTTATTCGTTTTGAGCAAATAAATATACTACGGTTATTTACTCGCGAAGGAAAATCCATTTCACACAAGATTCAATACTTTCGATAACCGGGATCCACCCAAAAAATTAGGTTAAACTCAGCTCAAAGTTTAACTTTTTTCCAACAGAAATTCACTTAAGTTTGTAAATTTACATAATCAAGTGAATCTGAATTATTCTTTGTAAAAATTTAAAAACTTTTATAAATTCAAATTATAAAATTGTAGCAATACTCATCGATAGTAGAAAGGAATAAGAGAGAAGGATATTGTAAAATGCATCGATAAAGCTCAAACTCAAGCACCATGGGTTGAAAGTTCCTCAATCCATTCGTTGTATCGTGCTATCTCATAGATGAGTGCAAATTATGCTATGTTAGTTTGGTGGAAATGCTTGAAGCATACTGAGGTAAAGTTTGGGTTCATTATTTTTTTAGATTTTTAACTTCTTCATATTTTTTAAAAATTGAGCTGAAGTATTATTGTATTGGGCTTGAATCACAAGGTGTTTTATGAAATTGCAAAGTCCATTAAATTAGAAGAGATTTGGGCTATAGTACATTAAACTAGAATTTATGTATGAAAACTTTATTATTGAACAATATTACTACTTCATACCCTAGATTATAAAAAACCAGAAAAGGAAAAAACAAATCAAAATAGATATGAGCTACTCTCTCAAC
>BRYF01000014.1:5782500-5785000 GCA_030159135.1 Actinidia polygama | reverse complement strand
GACAGCGCCCTTCCCCCGTCCCCCCTTGTCCCCTTGCACTTTTACCATTATACCCCTCCCCATAAATACTTTTCCACCCTTCTCCCCCCAACCAAATTAACCCCCTTTTTTTCTTCTTCCAGTTAACCCTTTTTTTTATGTAGTTTTGTTTCTTTTATTTTATTAGTTTTGTTTATTTTTTAATCAGTTTTGTTTATTATTATTTTTTATTAATTTTTTTATTTAATTTTTGACACATGTCAGAACCTCCCCCTCCCTTTAAATTACCCCACCAATTCTTGACACATGTAAGAACTTCCCCCTCCCTTTAAAGGATGGGTCGCTCGTTATAGAACACGTGTTCATTTGTGGTACGAAGTAATAAGTACAGTATCAAGCGCACCGAAAGCAGAATTTAGAGGCAATATTGATTAGAATTTATATTTTTATGTATCTTTTTTTGTGTATTATTACATGTACTCTTCCTTAAAATGGCTAAATCAATATTTTAATACATATTTTTATACTTTTTAAAATTTTTACAAATAATGACTTTCAAAATCTATAACTAAAAAATAAAAAGATATTAAAATTATAAAAAAATAATTAAAAAAAGAAACAAAAATAATGAAAACAAAGAAACAAAACTAAAAAAAATACACAAAACTAAAAAAATAGATTTTTTTATAATTTTATATTATTTCGTCAATAAGGCCTGAAAAAGTATATTAAAAAAATGGTATTTTGATAAAAAAAAATAAAAAAATTATTAAAAAAAAAGAAAAGAAAAGAAAAAAAATTAATTAAAAAAACACAGAACTAAAAAAAACCGCAAAACTTAAAAAACAAAGGGGGTGGGGGAGCTGGGGTAGGAAAAAGAAAGGGGGTATAATGGTATTTTTGGGTGTGGGGGCAGGGAGAGGTTTTTGTCAGGGGGTGCGTAGCAGCTCTCTAATTTATTTCGAAAATAGCCTTTTCGACTGTGGATGTATGACGCGCACGCGCACGCGCACGGTCATCTGATTGGACCGACTCATCTAGAGGTGTCAAACGTGCGCACTGTGTCGTACTGTGCCACTTTTCTTTCGTGTCAACCGTGCTTCGTGCCGTGCCGTGCCGTGCCAGGCCCATTTACTTAACGTGCCTTGCCTTGGCGTGCCCTTCACACTTACGTGTCATGCCCGTGCCATGCAGGCTAAGTCCGTGTTGTGCCGTGCCAAACCAAGCCAACTATCGTGTTGTGCCCAACTTTGACCGTACCATGCCGTGCCACACTATTTTCGTGCCCCATGCCCAGTCAGACCATGTCGTGCTCAACTTATTCCGTGTCGTGCCCGTGCCCGTGCCATGCCGTGCTGTCTCTAGACCCTATCGAAAATTTCACTTCCGTTGCAAATCAAGAAAACAATGAAAATATCATATCAGCAATCTCACAAAGAATAATTTTAATTGCATGAAGACACCTAAAATGTTATAAACATGGACTCCTTTTAGCTAGGTCTCGCTTATTGCTACCATTGCCATTAAGAATTTTAATAATTTAGGACTATAAAATTTTACAGTGTAACATTGTCAAAATTTACAATCCACCATCACCATCCCAAAAAATGAATATAAAATATGTCTTAGTAGGTAAGTCCAACACCTTGCCACATATGCATATAATATAAAAGTAATACCGAACACTCCCGTCAGATGTTATACTATTACAAGATTTCTATCAAAATAACATAACATATTAAATACACCATCTACAGGTATACACTAATAAAAAGAACAATGTGACAAGACTACATAATATATACAAAATCAATTTCATCCAGACTCTCCACGACCTGTCTAAACTCAGTAGTGAACTCATGTGTAGTCATAGACTTGAAAAAAAACTACCGTGGGGTATGAACTATCGACAATTATCACAATAAATATTGTGAAAGAACTGAACAATAATTTATAACTCAAAAAACATCCTCTGCATCAACTTACTATTCCCATAATCTATATCAATGCATATAGTACGTCATCCCCAAGCCATAAATCTTGTTTAGTGTTATAGGTAACGTTCTCAGGATAAATATATCATAATAACCCTACAAACAATGTCTTCAGAACACCATAATAGCAATGCAGGCAATGTCACATAGTCAACGTCCCTAGGACAATGAATCTAGCATCACCAAGAAAATATAACATCTTTAGGATAGTGTGATGCCACATTTCTAAATAATGCAATAAATTGGCTCCAAACTAGATAATTTTTTTCATAACCCACAACCATCACACAAATAGCGCAACTTACATTAAATATGAGTAAGTAGACTCATTACAATGCCTACTACCATTTACCATGTTTGAGTTACTCGTTCGATGTAAATAGACTCGTTACAATGCCAACTACCATTTACCACGTACGAGTTACTCTTTCGATAGAATTGAGGTATTTACTGCAGCCCCAAAATCTGTAATATACTCAAAAAATATCTAAGAGTGCATAAATAAAATTAATTTATATTTTTAATGT
>BRYF01000014.1:5770000-5777500 GCA_030159135.1 Actinidia polygama | reverse complement strand
GTTCTTCTCCAGCGAGTCAATGCCGGCGACACCACCGGCGTCAAAGAAGTTTTTTGAAAATTGCATTTCAGCCGTAGAAGTTTTTAAAAATTGTATTTTGGCTCCAAATAGTGGGATAACCCATATAGGCTCAAAGGGTGTCAACTGATCCCAAAGAGCATACATCTGGGAGAGAAAATAGTTGATAGACTAATCAGGAGCCTACTTGAGGGAGTGGAGGGAAGTTAGGAGTTGATACTGATGAGCCAAGTCCTTGGTGGTGTAGCGCTGTATAAGAAACTCCCAAATGGCTTTAGTAGTCTCAAATCGTGTTGCGGAACCAAGTGATTATCTAATGGTTCTTGCTATCCCAATCCTCAAGGTGCTCTTGGAATTTGTCTTCAGCCTCGTCTCTATCTTGTGTAGGTGTTGGAATCGTGCCAAGTAACATAGCGCCAAAGCTTGCGGCCCTTGAGGAAGGTAGACATAACTTGGGCCCAAGGGATATAGTTGATGCCCTCAAGGATCACAGTGATAGGTTGGGAAACTTTACTAATGCTGAGTTATTCCTTGCCTACTGAGACCAACAGCGACTAGTCACATTTCTGATGGTTCTGACCGATACTTTTGAGCCTGTTTGTGTTGCTCTTCTCCACCTTAGTCCTCTTCTTACCTTAGAGCAAGCCATTTCTGATCTTCTCTCTAAAGAAACCCGATTAGGCCCTCTTCGCCCATCTCACACTGAAGTCGTTCTTGCTACTCCTTCTCTACGAGGCCCTCCACACGACTCCTTTCAAACTAGTTCTTTTGTTCCATTAAGGGTTGGTACTTCTACTAGTCCCTATTACTGATATTGTCATAGCACCGATCATGGCATTCTCCACTGTCCTATTCATACTGCTATTTCTATCGCCAGTCTTCCTGATCATTACCAGTCTGCTTGTCCGAAGAATCCAAACCCAACATCTATTTGAGCTCTAGCTAAGCCACACTCTGTTGTGGCCATCACTGAGGAGTCTCCCACACCTTCCTCAACCGATATCGAGGCACTTCTCTTACAACTTGCCTCTTCCTCTGATAATCCACCTCCTACTGTACTCTTGCCACAACAGGTACATCATCTTGGTATTTTGACTCAGGTTATTGTAATCACATGACCTCTGATTCCTCGTTATTTTCTTCTCGTTATCTTGCTACTCATGTTCCTCGTATTAGCACTGCTAATGGTACTTATATGCATGTTGATCATGTTGGTTTTGTGTCTACTTCTAATCTTTCCCTTCCCCATACCTACTACATCCCTTCCCTTACTCTTAACCTTATCTCTATTGGTCAACTGTGTGGCCTTGGTCTCATTGTTCTTTTCTCTCCCTCTGGTTGTATTGTGCAGGATCCCCGAACAGGACAAACTCTTGGGATAGGCCGTAGATGTGATCAACTTTTCAAACTCGTGCATCTCCTTGTCTCCACTCAACATCCTCCACCCGTCGTTTTTGCTTCCGCCTTACCATCATCTTTTTATCTTTGGCATTCTTGTCTTGGTCAAATTTCTCTTAGTCGTTTGCGTCGATTAATCTCAAGTGGTCAGCTAGGCTCTGTTAGTTCCGAACCACTTGATTGTGTGTCTTGTCAACTTGCAAAACAACCGGCTCTACCTTTTAATAATAGTGATTCTGTTACCTCTACTCCTTTTGACCTTGTTCACTTTGATTTTTGAGGACCCTCTCTAATACCCCAAACCCTTAATTTTCCGTAATTATGTAAATTATGACATGTACATTAATTAAAGTGAATGATTAGGAGTTGAAGTGTTAAATTGAATAATTAGAGTTAGAATACTTTTCAAAATCTAAAACTTAAGTATCTGCCCAGTTTTCTTCTTAGCGTTCGAATGCTTATATGCTTTCAGGACTTTCTAATGCTAACACAGAGCGTTCAAACGCAAGCCAGTCAAATTTCTTTTGGGCGTCCGAACAATAGAATGGGCATTTGAACGCTACGGCCTGTAACCATTTTTAAGGATTCTGTGCATTCGAATGTGGGGTTCGAATGCTAAGACCAATTTTCTTCTTGTCGTTCGAACGCCAATGTCAGCATTTGAATGCTAAAGCCAAAATCAGTTTAAAGTCTTCTCAGCATTCGAATGTGGCATTCGAATGCAAGGGTCGAATTTTTCCTTAGCGTTCGAACGTTAAGGTTGGCGTTCGAACGCTAACAGCCAAAAAAGGTAAAAGAAAAGGGAACATAAGATTAAAATGGGAGAGAACACATGGGATTATTTTCTATGTGTCTCAACAAATATATACCCACACCAACATACCAACACACACACGTACAAGAGAGAGATAGAGAGAAAGAAAGAAAGAAGAAAAGAAGAAAGAAGAAAGGGAAGGAAGAGAAGAAGAGGAAGGAGAAGAGGAGAGAGAGAACTTGGTGAGCTCAACTCAAGCTAAGTGAGCCATTTTTGAAGCTTGAAGAAAGGTAAAAACCTTGGCCTAGATGTGTGTATGTGTGTATGTATAGTTGTTTTTTTTTTTTGGTTTTCATGAATATAATAAGGTTTGGAGTAGTGTTGAGAGACTACATTGAGTCTCAAAATTGGTAAATAACATGCATTAAGGGTTTGATTTTGCATATTTGAAGCGGGGTTTGAAAACCCCCAAACTTTAAATGTTAGGGTTTGGGGTTGATTTCAATTTTAGATCCTTTGTAATTTAATGGTTAGTTCGGTTTGATTTTGAGTTATTATGACCTCCTTGAGTAGTTCTCCATATCTTAGGAACCTTGGAAGGATTCGAGTTGTGTTGTAGGAAGTTTGGTAAAATAGATGATTGTTCCTATTGCTGTACGCAGTCAGTGTTCGAACGATGATTGTTTAGCTCTTAGTGTTCGAACCTCAGACCCAGCGTTCGAACGATCACTGTTCAAAGCCTAGCATTCGAATGCTAATGTGGGGCGTTTGAACGCAAGCTGAGTTTTCAAGCCATTTGACCCTTTTTCCTTAAAACATGATAATTAAAACCATAGTATTTCAAGCCCTTGAACTACGTAATAGAAGGCTTAAGTCTATGTTTAAGGGATCTTAACCAAAAGCGAGAGTACCTAAAGTCGGGTCGATGGTTGTATTAGTTTAATTAGTTTATTATCGAACATGATATTAATATCACATGCCTTATGTCCTTTTAAATGTAGGAACACCGAGTCTAGCACATAGACAAGAAAACTCAAGTGAGTAACATGATGCTATGAACAAAATTATGTATTTTCAAAATATTTTCAATATGTATTATGTATATTAAAATATTTTTCATGTTTTGATGCATTAAATGATTATGTTATCAATATAAATATCATGTCTTCGAAAGTATGCAATTGTTATTATGCTAATTATCAAAACCCCATGGATGAATGTTTTGACAGGATTATGAAATGATTTTGATGTCTAGTATGGATTTACATGAAAAATAAAGTATGTTCAAAGTATGTATGTATGGTGACACTCAGGATCCTCCCGTGGCGGGACCTTAACCAAGCCCGATAGTCCTAAGGTAGATATAGGACGTGAAATAAGTATATCTATAATTGAGATATCTCTGGCTTAAAGAACCCCAGCGTAACCTATATGGTTACAATGTTATGCCGAGTTATTACATTTTCCAGGTATGCTATGTATGATTATGAAGACACGTTATGCCATTCTATGTGAGCTTCAAGTTTATGAAATATAAAAGTTTAAAATAATTTATGTTATGCTCACATGTTTTACACTATATGAGATATGTATGATATTCAAATGATCCATGGTATCTTACGTTCATGCATCACTGTTATTCACTAAGCAATTAGCTTATGTTTTCAAAAACTAATTTTTGAAAGCCAATTCGAGGAACCGTAAAAAAGTCAACGAGCAGACTTTGGTTTTGTGGCCCAAGGGCCTTATGATGTATTTTATGGGCTAGATCATATTCTATCTATCGAGGTTATGTATATTTTTCAGTCGGCCATATCATATGTAATTAAAATCAGCCACGTTATGTATGTATGAAGTTTAAAAATAGGCACAGCTCTGTATACATGATGTGCATGCCACATTTCTTATTTTTAATTATTATAATATTTTTACAAAAAAATTATATCATTTTAAATGAGTATGCACAGGTGATCAACCGGATGAAGGTAAGTAGGCCTTGGTGGTCAAGCCGACGGTCGGTCACAAGCTCTCGATCCACATAGACCGGGTTGTGGGGCGTGACACCTTCTCCACACAATACCATGGGTGGTGCAAAATACTTTGTTATTTTTGTGGATGATTATACATGATTTACCTGGATCTACTACTCCACAATAGATTTGAACTACCTTAAACCTATCGAGATTTTGCTGTCATGATCCACCCAATTTTCCCTACCCATCAAAGTATTTCACTTTGACAATGTCGTGGAACACAAAGATCATTCGTTCCTCCATTTCCTCGACCAACAAGGGACCCTCCCTCATCGTTCCTGCCCTGGCACTTCTCAACAGAATGGTTGCGCCAAACGTAAACATCGTCATATTCTTGACACTATTCGTGCCCTTTTCATCTCCTCATCTTGCCCTAAATGTTTCTGGGGGAAAGCCTCCCTCACCGCTATCTATACCATTAACGTACTCCATCTCCTCTTTTAGACAACTAATCCCCTTATGAACGGTTGTATGGTCATCCTCCTTCCTATAACCATCTTCATGTCTTCGGTTGCTCCTATTTTGTCCTTCTTCATCCTCATGAGCACAACAAATTAGAGCTTCACACTCATCTTCGCGCTCATCTTTGTTGCTTCGTGTGTCTCGTCATACATTTTTTGGGAACATAAAATGTTCTCTTCCATGTCTTCGTTTCATTTGTCTACTCCTCCCTCTCCCTCTTTCTTTACTGACCCATCTATTGCTTTATTTCTTACTGATGTTCCTGAGGCCGCTGATGCCAGTTCGCTTTTGTATCCGTTTACGATGCCTATTGAGATGCTTGCTCTGCCTGAGGATCTTGCCATTCCCTCAGCATCACTTGAGCTTCCAGTGATTCTAATACCTCCTCCGTCCCCTGATGCTCGCTCTATTGATCTTCCCCCTCATCGGTCTGCACGGGAAAAAGCCACTCATACTCATCTTCGTGACTATCACTACTTCGTTGCTATACTATCTCATCATGAACCTCGTTCTTATCGTGAGGCCAGCTATAACCCTGTATGGCAGCAAGCAATGACTGAGGAACTATAGGCCTTGGCCAAAACTCATACTTGGGATTTTATGGATCTCCCTCCTGGTAAAACAGCAATTGGCTGCAAATGGGTTTACAAAATCAAAACTCGCTCCAATAGTTCGATTGAGCGATACAAAGCTTGCCTTATTGCTAAAGGGTATACTCAAGAGTATGGGATTGACTATGAGGAGATATTTGCTCTAGTTGCCAAGCTCACCTCTGTTCGCAGTCTACTTGTTTTTGTTGCCGTTCGCACATGGCCGCTACATCAGATGGATGTCAAAAATGTATTTCTGAATAGGGAGGCCAGCTATAACCCTGTATGGTAGCAAGCAATGACTGAGGAACTATAGGCCTTGGCCAAAACTCATACTTGGGATTTTATGGATCTCTCTCCTGGTAAAACAGCAATTGGCTGCAAATGGGTTTACAAAATCAAAACCCGCTCCAATAGTTCGATTGAGCGATACAAAGCGTGAGTATGGGATTGACTATGAGGAGATATTTGCTCTAGTTGCCAGGCTCACCTCTGTTCGCAGTCTACTTGTTTTTGTTGCCGTTCGCACATGGCCGCTACATCAGATGGATGTCAAAAATGTATTTCTGAATAGGGATCTTTCTAAGGAAGTCTATATGCATCCTCCTCCAAGCTCTTCTCATCCGCCTCGTCAGGTCTGCAAACTCAACCATGCCCTTTATTGTCTCAAGCAGTCTCTTCGAGCTTGGTTTGCAAAGTTCAATTCTACCATTTTGAACTTTGGCTTCTCCACTTGCCCTTATGATTCTCCCCTCTTTATTCGTCGCTCTGATCGGGGTCTAACACTTCTTCTACTCTATGTTGATGATATGATCATCACGGGCGATGATCTCTCCGATATCATTGAGTTGAAAGATTTCTTACGCACCCAATTTGAAATGAAGGATCTTGGCACCGCTAGCTACTTCTTGGGTCTTGAGATTCTGTCTGATTTTGATGGCTATTGTCTCTCTCAAGCTAAATATGCTTCTGATCTTCTCTCTCAGGTTGGGCTCACTTATAGCAAGATTGCCTCCACTCCCCTCAAGCAAAACCAACGGCTTACCCCTATGGATGGCACACCACTTTCAGATATCACCCCCTACCGTTAGCTAGTTGGTAGTCTTGTCTATCTCACTGTCACTCATGCGGACATTGCTTTTGTTGTTCATCAAGTAAGTCAATTTCTATCAGCTCCTTGTTCCACTCATTATGTTGTTGTTCTCCGCATCCTTTGCTATGTCAAGGGTACTCTCTTTCATGGTCTACGTGTCTTATTCAACAAAAAAAAAACCATAAATTAAAAGCTTTGGTTTTCCCATGATTTGATACAAGTTGGATGAAAGCATTGGAGCTCTATAGATATTTTTTTTCCAATCAAATTCAAATTTAATAAATGATTTGATGAAGGATTGGAGATGCTCAAACCTTTCATCAAATCCACTTTTAATCAAATTGGATGATATTATCATGGTTGTGAGTGCATATAGGGGTGTTGGTGCTTCTATGATATTTCTATATACGTATCTGGTTGAACTTTTCTTCAATTTTTGTAGTAGAGTTGCAATACCCACTATACTGAAATAATTCTTGCAAAAAATATATAGCGATAAATCTAGCATGATAATATATTTTTCTCTAACTTAGCATTCTAATAATATTTAATTTTGGTACATTAGGCTTATTAGGACAATGATATAAATTTTAATTTGTACCGAACTTTTTTAATGAACTTTTGCTTATAACTTAAATTCTTAATTAACTAAGCCATTAATTATTTTTTTTACATTTGGTTATCTATAACTGCTATGTATAATTCATTGTTTAAATTATATAAATATTTTTTAAAAAAATGTACTCATCGCACCCGTACTGTACTTTTGTTAGGTTCTATCTTACCACGAACCCGAATCAATAAGAAAAAAGAGTATGGATTGAAGGCACCATATCAATTTATGGTTCTAACCAGAATTTTGCCCAAGATTGATTGAAAAATGTAGTTCATCTCCAATCCTTGTGCTCTTTTTAAATCAAATTTGAGTAAAAATTAGGTTAAAGGGCTTGATTTGGTAATGGAAACTACAATGGTTTTCATCAAATCTTTTAAACAGTTTCCCAACTCAACCCCCAAAGCATCTTTTGACCGCTTCTTACTCTTTAAAGAATTTCATCAAATCCTTTTATAAAACCCTAGATCCAACAGCTCTCGTTGCTCCCCCACCCCCACTAACACCTGTGTTCCAGATATAATCGAATCGATATGACT
>BRYF01000014.1:5750000-5752500 GCA_030159135.1 Actinidia polygama | reverse complement strand
AAATCTTCACCAGTTGGATTTCTTCTACCGGATCATAACACTCCATGGCGCTATCATGGAATCTTTTGATATAGGTTAGAATTCCTTCACTAGCGTATCATGTATAGGCGCGCTCGGTGAGGGATTTAGAAAATTCCAAGAGTCATATTTTTATCAGCACAAAAGGCTCCAAGAGATTCAATGAACCATGCCACATGCTCACACGTGCTACCGTTGCGTCCATTGAACTTGGAGATTTTTAGGAAGGTCTACCCTTCAGGGTAAGGTAAACAAGCAATCTCGATCGGGTACGGTGGGTTGTGTTCCAATCTAGGCATTTCAGGGAGTATTGATTTTTGGTTTCAGTAGGTTGGGCATTCGGAGGGTTTATGGGTTGGAGATGTGGGTTCGGGTTGGGATTTCTAGGAAAAACAAGCTGATTGGGTATGCTAATTGGGCATTCGGAGGGTTTAAGGGTTGAAGTTGCTTGTTTCAGTTCCACCATTTGAGGTGGTTGGGTTTGTGAATTGAAAAACGTCATTACTGGCTCTGGTGAGTTTCTGCCGTGCCAGGCATTTGGGAAGGGGTGAGGGGCTCTGGTTGCCTGAAAACGGGTGAAAAGAAACTGGGTTCAAACTTGGTAAAACACAAGGGTAGCTATGGGCGATTGCAACAGTCGCCTATTGCATGAGGTTTTGGTTTTGTTACAAGGATGCCAATAGAACCACAATCGTCGAAGATTGCTCACAAGAAGCGTTTGAGGACTCTGGAGAGACGCCGATCAGCAGGTTCATCGGACTGAAGATGAATATCATCAGTTCAGGCAGCAAGCTGTTCCTTTTACGATCAAGAAGCCATCGTAGAGAACTACTCCCCAACGGAGTCGCTTGAATGTGTGAGATCTAGGAGGTTGATCTCAATCTGGGATAACTACTCCCCAACGGAGTCGCTTGAATGTGTAAGATCTAGGAGGTTGATCTCAATCTGGGATAGAGAGAGAGTAGTTTTTTGTAATAGGATCTGGAGAGATGTAACTAGTAGAGAAAGAGGGATCAACCTACCACAGAGAAAGAGAGGCAAAGCCCAAAGACTTCTTTTCCAGTTAAGAAGAAGATGAACAATATGGAAAAAGCTTTTTTGTCTCAGCAAAGTAGTCCTTTACATATAGGCATCCACTCACATGACTCATGCTAGCCCACGTGGGTGGTCCCAAATGGCCCACGTGAGGTCATTATGACCTCATCGGGTTCAAGCGACGTGCTCCTCTTAGAGAGAATTTTGTTAGAAGATCCAGGTGTCCTGGCAGGACCATCTAGACCGTTATAACAAACTCTGAGAAGTGTGGGCCTCTCTCTTCTGTTTAGACAGTCCAAAGTAACGCACCGCGGGGTTGATGATTGCGATGCCTTGCTTGGCATACTCCCATCCTTACCTCCAGTCCACATGCTCTTAGATCCAGTAGAAGGGACCGCGCGGTGGTCTGTACAATCCCTACCTCTTGGACTTGCCTCAGACCGCGCGTCCTGTCAAGGATGTAGTACCTGGAGTATCGCGGTGTTGAACGCATAATGCCTCGATGTCAGCACATGCAGAACTCCGCGGTGTCCATTGACCTTAAAGTCAAAACCTACAAATATTTGAAAGCACAAAGTTTGGAAAAAGTTGTAAAATGAGCAAAAGGAAAAGAAAAGAAAAGAAAAGAAAAGAAAATCAAAACAAAACAACAGGAAAGCATAAAGTGCAGTTTCTAAGCTTCCCCAATAGCTGTTTGGTGCTTCCCACTTCTAAAGTGCTAATCGAACGAAGCAGGCTTCCCTTCCTAAAGAGGCATTTCTCAAAATGCTATTTAATGTCCCAATTAAGCACACATGAGTTATTCTAAGAATTCAAATCAACTATCCTTCATACACTCCATTTTGTCTAAAAAATGTAACAAATTTTGGCACCGAAAATTATAATTTGTATTAATACTTAAGGGATATTCCACATTGTTTTTAGCCTTTTTAAGGTTTTCAATACAAACAATATAGATCAACATAAATATGGGAAGCGCTCTCTCTCTCTCTCTTCTTTTTAAGCTATGGGAGATGCAAACTTCAGAGAGAACTGAAGTGAAATATAGGCAAAGGATATCGACTAACAAAGCAAATTGCAACCCATGCAAGAGAGAACTTGAGATAATTTTGTGCACCAACATTATCATCAACCTCATACATTAGATGACAAAACCCGACTATCCACCAAATAATGAACTATGCAAAAGAGGAATTAATTATCAAAGTATCATTTTCTCTATCTGTGAGCAAGGGCGGAGCCAAAGAGGAGCAAGTGGGGTCAATTGACCCCACTGATTTTTTTTTTTTTTACATTTTTAGTCTACAAAAAAATTATACTTTCACTCTAATAGGAAAAAATACACTAATTTGACCCCACCGAAAAAAAATATTACACTATTATTCTAAAATTTAATGATTTTGACCCCACTGAACCAATCTTCTGCCAACGCCCCTACCTGTGAGGG
>BRYF01000014.1:5725000-5735000 GCA_030159135.1 Actinidia polygama | reverse complement strand
ATCTATGTCATACCACATATGGCCACATCTCAATCAATATTTCACATTCTATTACTCATGGAGAATAAGCATACAAATATGTGTATATATGTATGTCTACATCTAATTTTGGTCACATACATCTTCATATATATGTGTGTGTGTGTGTGTGTGTGTGTGTACAATTCACCAGTTGCAAGGTCAGAAATCCAATTCTTCAGCGCAAAACACGTTGCCGAGAATTCTTGAAACCGAGCAGATTAAGTTTTGGGATTTGCACTGAGATTGACTTCAAATCAGACTGTACGGACTTGTAAGCATGCTCGAGGCGCTTCCTCATGTTATACCCCTGAAAGATGTTTATTATTCCAAAGTATAACAAGAATTGTAGCATTCCCCTGTTCCAACGTCTTCACACAATGATATGCCACTATTTCTACTTCTAGGTACTCTCAACGGCTCGTGCTGGCATTTTCACTCCAAATTTAGCATTGGGCCTGTAACAAAACAGCAGAAGAAAATTGTGAAGATTGAGGAACTATACAAGTAGCCATATAGTAGTATCAACATACATGAAAAGCAATGCGTACGATACTAATGCAATGTGAATATCTACAAATATTTATTTTATTATATGATATTTTGAAGAGGATAAAAATCTATGGAGAAGAGATACTTGGATGGGTCGTTGTTCATCTTATGATGCGTAATCAATGTTTCTATAAGTTGGAAATCCAGTAAGATAACAGTTTCAAAGAAAATTGCTCATATCTTAAGGACAAGAATCCATTAGGATGGAATATTAGGCTAGGGCATTGGTATATGTGATACAATCATATATCAGTCGATATCGGATAATATCGGCCGATATTCACTCAAATATCAGTAACGGAAGACCGAAATCCAAATACATAACCATTGTTACATAACGCATCTTCCAATATTTTAAACCTTTCGGAACATGTTGTTTCTTATTGGACGAACTATGTGATCAACTTGATCTTGTTCCTTTACATCCTCTTTGTCCTTCATATAAAAGATCATTAGGAGATCACCCATCTTTAGAAAAAGACCATGGAAGAAAGAAAAAAGAAGAAAAAAATAATGGGTTTATGTATATTTTTACTTCTGATAACATTCCAAATAGAAATCATAATGACATATGTTTTAGTTCCGGCAACATTTGAAACAGAAACTCAGAAATCATAATGACATTTTATCCTCCCTGCTTCCCCAGCAACTGATGTGTGTGAACACATGCACGTATTAGCATGTGGTGTTGAGGGTGTCGGATATTATTTTATTTCGCTAGTTGTACATGTACCAAGGTTAGTGGCTTGTGGTTTAGTAAGCTTTGAATCAGTAACATCGCAAGGGATGACTTTGCTTGTTCTTTTTGTCGCTAAATACACCATTAACAACCTCGTGTACCCCTATGATGCCATCTTTTCAATACAAATATCAAAAAAAAAAAGAAAAGAAAAGAAAAGAAAAAGCCCGCATGAACGAGAATGGTTTTTCTAAGATTAACTAGTTCAAATGACACCTCCAATGTCTCCTTTCTCACTTCATAGATGATTTAGCATGAGACTAAGAGATTGAAACCAAAACAACGCCAAAAACCTGTTCCTATGCCATTTTTAATTGGCAGTTTGAAATACGAAAAATAATCCAACGTTTTAATTGTAGATTACTTTGGTAAGATGGCAGAAAGGGAGGATGGTTTCCGTCAACATAGGCAATAATCAACAAGAACATCATAATTTGAGTCATTAACAAGAACTGAACTCAAAAAATATTAACAGTGTAAAACAGTATGAAATGAACCGAAATTGCCAATTCATGGGACGACAACCAAGCTTGGTTTGGTTTAATGAATCCATTCTATACGATCTTTGGTTTGCTTCTAATTGGCTTGACTTGGTTAGTTTTTTTCGTAAAGATTGAGTAACCCAAGCTAAGTTACACCAGCTGTAGGATGCTAAAATTCTAAGACAAGAAAAATCAAAGTAAATTTTCCAAAAAGGAGGTTTTAGCTGGAGAAAGTCGATGTTACCTGTTAGGAATTTGGCAAATATCAGTGAAGTCCTTACATCCTTGCAAGGAGTCACCAGGTGCTGCGTTGTTGTTATCTGCAGAAGATAAAAATGGAAAAATAAGACCTTAAGAAACTGTAAACTGCATAGATTATAATGCTACCCCTTCCACATGAAGATATGTGGAGCCAGACATAGTAACTACAGTAAGAAAAAATCCTGATATTGTACAATCAAATAGATCAACCACCTTGGGTATATAATGGATACCTTCGGGATAGGGAAGTAACTAAGGGAAAAAAGTTGGATACGTGTTTTGTGTACCTGGTATGCATACAAATGTTTATGTTTTCTGAAGTACCCATACTTGATACGATATAACACATGCATAATATACATATATCTAAAGGGAGAGAAAGAGAGGGAGAAATATAATTAAATTTGCATGCATGTAGGGAGATGTGAACCCAAATAGGGAGGGCATCTGTGTTGGTTCCTAGAGTAAAAACCAAGTCTGTGACCTAGAAACAACAAAACTGACCGCCCCAGGAGATGTGACCCCGAATTGGGAGGGCATCTGTGACTGTGTTGGTTCATAGAGCAAAAACCAAGGCTGCGACCTAGAAACAACAAAAGTGACCTCCCCAGTCTCTATGACTGACCATGAATACCCAATGCCAATAAAGTTGAAATGCAAAAAAAATAGTTTTACTCAAAATCCTTGATAGGGTCATAATAGAAGTGCAGAAAAATATACTCAGTTGAAATGTTACATAAAACAATCATATTTATTGATAGCTACGTTGCATTGAATTCATTTCTACCCAAATGTTGGATGCAGATAATTGGTGTTTTCATGGGGAACTAACAGCTTCCCTATATAATATTATAATGGAAGTTTCATAGCTATATAAGTGGGAAGTTGTTGTTCAAAAATAGGAATGTACAAAGTATGTAAGGGAAGAGTGGAATGAGAGGAGGAAAAGAAATCAGTCACTGCAGTAAGTAGAAGCCATAGCTTACTTATCAAAGCTCAGTAAGTTAACAGGAAAAACAAATTTGGGTTAAAAGACGTACTGACATAGTTATTTACGTAAACTGATCAAGGGACACTAATCTTTCTTTTATCAATATTCTCTTTTTCATTATACAAGTCATTGTGAAGAAACATATATGCACACATGTTTGAAGCATTGGTATTTTGAAGTATAGAGGATGTTTAGTGGGGGAAACCACCTTGACTTGGAGCTTCTATATGTATTCCGAGCAAAATACTGTAATCCATGATGCCCTGAGCTTCAAAAACTTGCAATCGTACTTGATTTGACTATAAAACAAAATGGACCAAAACCATTCAAAAACAGGAATCCATGTCTTGGAGCACGAAAAGATTTTGGCATTCTTTTTCTCTGAACCTAGTACTTAATGGTATCTAAAATGCACGTCTAAAAGGATGACAGGCTGCGAATTGAATAAAAGAAGATTATTCTGAGAAACTTGTGTAGCTAAGAAAATGGTTCATGTCTAAAAGAATTTTTCAATCATAACAAACCTGCCTTTGTTTCAAAAAAAATAAAAAAAGGATGATGCAAACAAAAGATTTCTATAGTAGACGGGATTTAAAATATAATCATTGAGTGATGCATATCAGAAAGTTCACAAAGATATTATTATTGTTATTGTAAATATTATTATTATAAAAGTAATGATATACATACATAAAAATCATACAGAATGATGTGGCTCATTGTTAGCTTTTCACTTTAAAGCATCACCCCCATGAAAATGACATTTGTTTACACCAATGTCATTGCCACATCGTTCTTGTGATGTGTTCCGTAAGTTTTTTTTGTAACATACTAAGAATAGAGTTCCCTTATTATAATCACCACCACCACTACTACTACTATTGTAAGACATTCAATGACTAAATAGCGTATCAGCATGTTGATCATGAAAAATTGAGCTCCCTGTTACTTCCCAGTGAAGTAATGATTAACAGAGAGCAAGAGGGATGACTTACGCTAAGAGCTTATGCCAGGTCAAGGGGTTGAGGTAAAAGAAAAAATCAAGATCCAGATCCTTAAGTATGTCTATTTCATGTTCTTCTGCCTTGCTCATGGTTCGACTATGTGATGAGCCTTTGAGATCATAGCACCTATGCATGCATACATCTGACTGTAATACATTCTCCATGACAACAAAGTAAACCTGCAAAGTGGTTATGCAACGTAAGTAATTCAACTGAAGAAAAAAATTAAGTATACTCAGATGAATTTCTTCTTTGGATATTTTTAACCCCCTAATAATCATTAAGAGAAAAATTAATGTGATCTCGAGAGATTTATAGGCCCACATATTTTGCATTCCTCGGTACTTAAGTAGTATGAATTGCGACTACAGTTTTCCAAGGCCATATTGCCCTTATTTCAACAAATATCCATGAGAAATTTCATTCAATTAATCAAGGGACCTTATATGCAGATGTAGAATTAAAAAAAATTGTTCCAAGTTCAATGAAACAACAATCCAAGATTGAAAATAGTTGACTTAGCAACTCTAATAGCATATTCTATCATCAAATGCATAATATAAAATATACCCTCTCAGTTAAAACATCCAAGAAGTTTATTTTCTTCACATTTACCTTCAGACCTCCGATTGGCCTCACAGCGTAAAGTCCATAAAGGTTGGTCAACAATGAGGCCCGGTATCGTTCAACATGGCGCAAGTAGTTTGGAAGCATATCACAGAGCACCTATATGAAAATTAAACTCACTTAAAGTGCTCAAAAATAATAACCCAGCATTAAGGACTAAGAAGCAACAAGAAGCAAGTGAATGCTCAAAATGCAGATAAACTTGCTCTTATTTTGTTATATTGGGGATTTTAATGTAGAAGAAACTAAACATCATAGATACAACTCCATTAATGATTACTTCAGAACATTGAAAAAGAAAAATAATTATTTAAAACAATGCGCTAGAACCAGAGAAGCAACTTTTGATTTCTAAGTAAAAATGAAAAACCAACGTACAGACTGATTGCTGATAAGACCATTACAAGTTTAACAGTACACCTCCAACCATAATAAGGACAGAAAAAGTATATTCTATGCCTGGCTATTTAATCAAGAAGCTTCATTCACTACCGAAAAACAGTGAAAAAACTTCAAACTTCACTGAAAAGAAAAACATCGGAGAAGAAACAGTGATGTTTCTTGAGTCTTGACTAAATATAACATTTGCATGTGATTGTGTAAATATGTTTTCATATATACTTCCCACTTTTTTTTTGCATTACTATGCTTAACATTGCAAGAAATTGAGAGAACTTAAATACGGCCACAAATACAAGCCACTCAAAGTAAAGGCCTTGTCGCTCCGTCCAAAACTTGGTCACAGTGGGATTCAGGATAAAGTAAAAAATGTTCTTCATCACTTCTCTCAGTTATAGCATCAATGTTTTTGCCTCTATCATTGGCTTCCACTACCATGCCAATCAAAATAAGCACTGGAAATAAAAAATGTTTTGAGTCTTGAGACCACAGGTCTACAATAGATATGTACTGAGCATGCTGTATTAAGATGTGTATTCTAAGTTACCACTTTACTATTGTAGGTATTGGCTTCAAGATGGAACCGCAGTGCTCGCTGTGTCTAGGCACCGCGGTATCCCTTGAGCAAGCGTGGTCTAGGACGAGTTCAAGAGGTAGGACTTTGACAGACCGCCACACGGTTCCCTCTGCAGAATCTAAGAGCATGTGAATTGGAGGTAAGGATGGGAGTTTGACAAGAAAGGCATTGCGGTCATCAGCACAGAGGTGCATTGCCTTGGATGGTCTAATAGGAAAAAGAGGCCCGCATTTTCCAAAATCTATTATAACGGTCACCTGGACCTTCTAACAGAATTCTTCCTCTCAAGGGAGCACGTCCCCTTAATTCCCGGTGAGGTCATGAGGACCTCATATGGGCCATTGGGGACCACCCACATGAGCTAGCACGAGTCATGTGAGTGGAAACCTAGAAATAGAGGACTTTTTTGCTGAGATCAACAAGCATATTATACTGTTCATCTTATTCTCAACTAGAGAAGAAGTCTTGGGTTCTGCCCCCCTCTCTCTCTCTCTTTGACTACTTCCTCTTTCTCTCTTAGCTCCATTTCTCCAGATCCTATTACAGAGAACTACTCTTCTTCCCCTCATTCCAGATCGAGATCAACCCCATAGATCTCACACAACTATCTAGATATGTACATTTGTATTTGGTATACATTTCATTTACCATGTGATGCCACAATAATTTGGGATTTATGAGTGCCCACGAGAGAAGGAGTGGGAGAAAATTTGAGAGAGTTTATTCTATATTCAGATGTAGCATTGAAGAATACGAGTAAACTATACCAACACCGCATATTTCCAGGCATAACAACTTACATTGTCTTAAGTCAGAAATAGTGTTACATTACCTTTACTACAGATTGCCTCAAGGTCTTTATCAAAAATCGATCCTCCTTGGACCTCAAAATTAGAGAACCACTTTTCCCAGGTGCTTCCCTCCCTTAACGTCTCATGGCCACCGACTGACAGCATGTAGTCAGCACCGTCGAGACTTGAGACTTCCAAGTTCTAGTAGATCTCTGAGAATAGAGGATAAATCATCATTTTCTAAAAACTTCAAATTTGACAGTTTCAACAGATATGTAACAACAGAAGTTCAAAACAAGTATCCAGTGAAGTTTTTTTTAAATCAAATAAGCTTTCAGTGAAAATATAAATATGAAATTCATCTCCTAAATTTGGAACTTGAGGAAAGATACAAAAGATCAAGAACACAGACCAGAAAGACTACACGATTGAATCTTTTATTCTGTGGCTGCGACAGAATTATTTTATACAAAAAGAAAAACAACCTAAAGTTTGGAAAAATATGTAGAAACAGTAAACTAATCATGGTACTCTGAAAACTAACTCAAAACCAAGAATGTCAAGTGGAGCTGGCAAGAAGCTGATTTGTATCTTTTATAATTTCCTTCCAATTTTGTAGTAATATATTCAATGATCCCATGGTGTTGTGTGAATATCGAGGCTTCATTTTCCATTCGTGACTCGTGATATTCGTTATGTTTAGATTGACAACTTCCATATTGTCCATGATATGTGTTATCAATAACATCAAACTTCCTGCAAAACTCATCCAGAAAAAGCATCGTGCATTAGAGAAGCGACCACCAAGGGATTATAATCATCTCTGTCCACCAAGAATACCTTCTTTGCCCCTAAGTAGAATCTACAAATTCACAACCCATGATGTCCATATGATTCCTATCTCTAGATCTGACTTTCTGATAGAATTTCGTCTTTTCAATCAAGCCAAATACTGTCAATATGAAAGTATGAAACACTTCTCAAAAGCCTTGATATATCCTGGCATCTACTTACTTTTCACACAATGATACGTTTCTGTAGGAAAGGCTTCCTATGATTATCAAACATCAACTCCATCATAACGTAGATGAACAGACTCTTGATGATCAGCGAAAAACATAGAATCCATTGGGAAGATAGATTCCTTGTGTTTACAAGGACCATGCAATGGCATAAGGTCAAACTAGGTTCCCTTTTGTTATGTGCATCCATGCCTTCCTGTGGAGGATTGTACGAGATCAAACACAATCTCCAATGAATGCAATAAAATAAAATAAAAACAAAATCACTTTTTTGACCCAAGAAATGATTTCTTAATATGCTAAAACAGATTCATATTTTCAAATGTGAGATGAGAATCGAACATTTATTAAACCTACATGATGACCAATGAAAATATTCAAAGAACTTGGAATGGAACGGCTGTTATGGCAAAATCAGCACTTCCCTTTCTTATAAAAATAGCTGATGATATATTTTCACACTTCCCTTTCCTATGATTCCACTTCATTTTTTTTCTTTTTTAGGGTCAATTTATCCAAGTACCCTTCTATAAGCTCAATGAGAAGTAAGTAGAGTGAAGAGAATGTTATTGTTATACAAACTTTATTGTTTATTTTATTTATTTATTTATTTTTATACAAGCGATTCTTACTTTATTTCTAACTAAAAAAAGAAGGAGAGAGTGTCAAGGTTTAAACCATAACAAAGTAGGTGGAGCATTGGTTGCCTTACCCCTTAGACTACCACTCGCACTTAACTTTTATTGTTTATTTAGAAAATATGAAATTACGCTAAATTTGGAGATTGATTGGTATTAAGCAAATTCTAAGACTAAAGCCATTGAAATTAAGAAAGAGATTAAATTCTTTACAAATATGAAGTTTATATATATTATGTAATCAATTAATACATCATTATTAATTACTTGAGACGATTAAAGAATTTAACTAATCACAAATGATGGGACAATGAATAATTAAATGTACATAAATTTTGTGTTTTCGTTACATTTGTAAGTAACTTAATCTCAATTAAGAAATAAAAATTTTGAATTCGTTTACCTCACCTCATTTTCTGCTCATATCCATTTCTTTTACTTATCTTTAATTCCACAAATGCAACATTCAAACATAACCCAAAGATGAAGGCAGATTCAACTATCACAAGACTACCCACCTCGGAATTTTGTAGGTGCCATACTGCCATCATACAAAGTTTTGCTTCTTCCTTCCGGCACTGGAGATTCTGCGTTGAAATAAATGAATTTTCAAAAACCCAAAAATTTAAAAAAATATATATATATTTAGGCCTATATTTTGTACTTGTGTTTGGACTGAAAAAATCAAGTTTTTTTGTCCGTTTGGCCTCCTGTTGTTTTTATTTTGTTTTGTTTTTTTCTGGGGTGGATGATTTTTTAACCTGGTTTTTTAGGGCGCGTTTGACCTAATTTTTTTTAGTAAACCCAACTGCCATTAGTGAGTTTTTACTAATTCATAACTAAGAAATTAGATCCCAAACAGCCAATCCACTAGATCTTGTAGCACTTACCAATGCGGTCCTATCGATTAGTATTAAACAGAAGAAATCAATCAGAGAATTGCTTCTGATACACGCACATACACGGACAACAATTCGACTGGGATGATGAGCTGAATGAACTCGAATGCGATCTCAATTGCAAGGCTGAGGCAAAGTTCAATCTTGAGTGAGAAGGCCTCCTTGCTTATTGACTTGAGCCACTGACTTTTAGAGTGAGAACCTATAGGACAAAAGGAACTTCACTTCGGCACCTGAAGATGAGCAAAAAGAAACTATCAACCACTTGACTTCAGTCCCGATACTGAAAAGGAGGATTAGTGCAACATCTCTTTATCGAATCCTTGGTGGTGGTAGGAATCTTGCTCGAAGGCTTGACGAGCAGCCTGAAAAAGGGAATGGGATTAGGGAAGTCCTCTCGATACCTTCCCGGAGACACTAGACCGACAAATGCTGGAACTTGTGGTTGCCTTTCTATTCATGGCCCTACTTCAAGCGGAAGAGAGGCTCGTTTAACAAGCTAGAGAGCAGGTTGTTTTTTCTAAAATGATTCCATCAAGGATTGTGGGGTTCGGATTTTTTTAGCTAGGCCAAAGATGCATAATTAGTACCCAATTCTCATTTTTGAATCAATCAACGATCTGGACATTTTCTAGAAATGCGTTTGAGGGTTGGGATTTTCTATACCTAAACCTAAATTATACTAATCAAATTTCATTTAAATAGAAAAATTAAAAATGATCGAATCCTAAAGCAGTATACCCTACATGTCAATAATATTCCAGAAATCATATCACAGATAAAATGACTATAAATTTTATTTTTCTTGTCTTTATTTCTTTTGATTCTCTATTTGAAGCTATTCTTTTCAATCAGTAAGCTTTAAAAAAAAACTAGGTAAAGTTTAATTTGTTTTATTTTAGGTTTCGAATGGAGGACGAGTCCATTGACATAATAGAACTTTATCGTCTAAAACATGATCTATTTAAATGACGGAGAAAAAAATTAAGGAGTGCAATTA
>BRYF01000014.1:5717500-5720000 GCA_030159135.1 Actinidia polygama | reverse complement strand
CATTAAACGACTTCGTATAGGGCTTTCCTCTTTTAAAACCCTAATCGACGAATTAGCAATACGAATTACAGAGTTTGGTTGTTGTATTTGTATTAAAGAGATCAAATTTGTATTATTATTTTAAAATGAGAATAGTTCGATTAGTGCTTTAAAATGAGAAAAATCATATACGAAATTGTTTATGTGCATTTCGGATGGGAACCACCTAGTTCCGTTAGTCCTAATTAGACGAAAAGTAAAAAAAAAAAAGGTTTAAATTGTTATTGGATTATAACTATAAGGTTTGATTTGTTCTAATTAAAATTGTAAAGTTTAATTTGTTGTAATTAAAATTGTAAGGTTTAATTTGTTCTCATAGTCAAAGTCAAAGTTCAAACCCTAATTTTTTTTTATAATTTCACCCAAAAATTATTCTAGCTATTTGAATCCTTTTCTTCCACCAATTTCATCAGTTTCATTTTAGTATTCTCAACCATTTCGGTGTTTACTTTACAAACACTAACAAGGTTTGCCCCATATGGCACAAAAAGGAAGAAATCTTCTTTCCTTTTATCTCAATTCATTTGCTTCTAGACGGGAAGGCAATTATGGGCTCCATTAAGGTTTTCTTGTTCAATTGGTGAACAATTTTTTCATTTATCCAAACTGAAATCTCATCAATTTTTTATAACTTTTCTCAAATTTGGATCAAGAAAAAAAAAATTAAAATTAAAATAAATAGTTCAGATTTACTCTAGTGTATGAAGTCACGTGATCAAGTGAATCTAGATGACTCATAATTCGAATTTGAAAAACTTTTCTAAATCTAAATTTGAGGACCGTATGATTTTTTTATTTTTATTTTACTTTTTGTTAAAAAAACTAGATTACACGATAAAGGTAACTCTTTTCTCACCCATAAATACCTGAAATTCAATCTTAAGCATTCGTTACAAGTAATAAGAGACTTTACCGATTAAACTAATACGTTTTTTTTTTAATACGATAGTGAAGTAATCTAAATCATTTTGCAACCTTCTCAATTTTTTCCATATATTCCTGCTTTCTTTAATTATATATTCTTTAGGCCTTATATACTAATCATATTGTTGTTGGAATTCTGTTCAAATTAAACCAAAGTCTCTGGAATTTTTTATAATTCTAATTTTTAGTCACGTGCACGTTGTATTTTATTACTAAATATGCAATTTTTGCGCTTTTTTTGCAATTTTTTTTTCTTTTTAGAATTTTGAAAATGATGCATGAAAATAAACTAGAAATGGAGAGGGTTGAAGAAAAATTACTTCTATAATTTTATGTTGGAAAATTTTGTGATACTTTATTATAATTGCCACGAAGCATATGACGGGCATATGCACCTCTCAAGGGTTTATAATGTCAATAGATTCATGCACTGATCTACAAACATAATCATTTAAGAAAGAAATTGTTACAATATTTCGAAAGTGTAAATCTGTTTACAACAAGAAAAAGAACACTTAACAAAACTCAAGTTAAAATAGACTAGTGAAGACTAAGGGGTTGGCATAGTGGTTGAGGTGCTTCGTTACCTAATGTGATGCCTAAATTCGAGTCTTATTGTAAAACGCATCTTCGCTTTCCTATATCCCTTCCTATCAATTAACAAAACAAATAGGCTAATAATTTTCACACTATTCTTTTTCGTAATTGCACTCAAATATATAACCACTTTTACTCAAATATCTTCACTAGAACATTTAGGTAAATTCACCCTAATAAAGACAAAAAAAATATCTTTACAAAATGAGAAGCTTAAAAAACACTAGCCTTAAATAATAAAAAAATATGCTGCAAAATATTACTTGAGCATTATCTTTCTTGGGGATGATCAGGTTCCAACACCCCCATCTCCATCCCCACAACTACTGATATTCTTGCAGTGAAAAAGAAAAAAAAAGGTTACTTGAAGTTGTGTTTAGACCGTGAATTTACATATAGATTTGTTGAGATAAAAGAAAAGCAAAGAGGGGTTTTTAAGATAATTATTACTTCTTTTCTCTTTGCTTTAATTTATTTACCTCACAAAACCTTCTACAAATTCAAGATCCAAACACGACATTCTACAAATTCAAGATCCAAACACGACAAAAATCTCCGTCTACAATGCAATGCATAGGCTTGTTAATTTGTTCTTTGTTTCTTCTTATCGAAGCCTCCACAAGATAAAACAAGAAAAAGAATAGAACACATCCTATATCTGTATAATCCTTAATCAACACAAGAAGTATAAAACATTATGGCATATTGTTTTATGTTACCAAAGCATAGCGCAAAAAAGTAGAAATAAAAATATTCTTTCTTCACTAGTGCACGAAAATGTGACTCGGCGAATGAGACGAGATATCAGCTTTCATGAAGAATTCCAAAAGCTTGAGATGTTGATGATTTGGATTTAACTTCAAGCTTAGAGTTTCAAGAATTGACTAAATCCTTTCAAATGCGGCTCTCAGCTCCCTCTAGAAGGCCATAACTGTAACAC
>BRYF01000014.1:5672500-5675000 GCA_030159135.1 Actinidia polygama | reverse complement strand
TGGATGAAGGATTTTGTCATTGAATTGTTAATTGTAGATGAATGGGGTTTGATGTACAATTAATCCACCGCCTAATGTAAAGTAAATGTTTTAGTAGTCAGGTTGTTAGTAAACTTCGATTTTAGAATCTTATATTTTTAAAAATGTCCCGTTTTACGTTATTGTTGCAACATTTGTAGTCTTTAATGTAACTTCTTTATGCCAAATGCAGTTTGTCAAAGAGTTGGATTTCTCAATGATATACTCAACAAGCCCTACAAAATGAACGGTTTGAATCAATAAAATGAACCCACCTAATTAGGGGCGCTACAAGGTTATAATTAATGGATGTCATTTTTGTATTGGGAATCGAATCGAAATGCCCTAATTGCTTACAATATGTACTCCTCCCTATCAGATGCCTAAACATCTTGGTGATCATCCGCTGGTACGTCGCTCCGGTATTCTTCAGCCGAAATGGCATGACCTTGTAACAAAAATACCTTGAGGGTTGATGAATGGAGACGAGCCTCCCAATTTTGGAAGAGTCTCTATATTTGAAAGTTCAAAGTTGAGCCTCCATTTTAGAGCTCTAAATGGAGATGGGTTGGAGCTTGAAATCTCCATTTGGAGTAGGGCCCATTTGTCCTACGCCCTTTGGGTGTTGGATAGAATTCTCCAAGATTTATTAATCGAAAATTTTGTAGTTTATTCAACATATAAGAATCGTTGAAGAAAATGAAAAAATAAACGTTCAACCTTATTTTTAATTGGGTGTGTGCTGAACCTATGCTCATGCTTAAGTAGGCTAAATGTAATTAGTGACTCACTGAATTTATGTAATCCTAAGGTGCTGCTAAATTGAAGGATCTTATCAATGTCCATGAATGATAAATCATAGATCGAACCACCTAATATGAACAATTGGGTGCTATCTTATAGCTTTGTATTGGCTAAGTTCACAAGTTGTCAATCGAAAATTAATACATATATCAATTTCTATCACCTCCCTCTTTTCCGGTTAATTTAATAATTTTCTACAGTTTTACTCGCACATTAATATCCTTGCACTATTTAATGAATAAAATTACATTCTCAATTATTACTTTTCCATTATTGCTTTAAGCTAATTCTTCTTTCCATTTCTTTGGCTGTGTCCTTCAAAGCTGTTGACCGAACAGGAGAGAGAGAATATAAGTGAAAATCTCTACAACATGCAAGTTTCTTGTTGTAGTATGGCCGGCAATCTTTTTCGCATAACAAGTATCGCTGATAAAACAGGAGAATGGAGAGCTAGAGTTCGAGTTGTTGAAAAGCCTAATGCACGCAATGCACCAAGAGGCCCTGCCAAATACCAAAAGCTTGTACTTCAAGACTCAGAGGTTAAAGCAATATTAGTGCAAATATAATTTTACTTTGCATACCATACTAAATTGATTCAGCCATTTGAACTATATAAAAATAACTGTTTAATTGCCTTCTTATAGATTTATAAATGTATTTACTTCTATTTTCCCATAGGGGACACATGTGGATGCTGTTATTTTCAATGCCCATATTGATCGACTGAAAGTCACTCAAGATTTTACATACCTACTACATTTCAAATGCCATAGTCAAATTAACTGATCCGTTTTATCGCATGGGGACAAATATTTGGCAGTGGCACATAAATTCCAGCACTTTAATTCAACTTCCTGAAGATATCGACCAGGATACCAACCTCATTGGATATAACTTCATTCCTTTCACCCAATTCCACAATCACATCAATGCAGAATCACCAATTGGCATATTATAATAGCTTCTCCTCTTTTTAGGTGAAACTATAAGTCCATGTTAACTTTTAATCTCCATTATGATATGCGATATAATAACATAAGATATATATGTGTATATATAGGTGTCTTAGCTGCTGTAATCGAAGTTCATCCACCAAAAATGTAAACACAATGACTGAACCAATTAATGCCCAGGAAATCATCATGATTGACCAAGAGTAAGCATTTTTCGAACTTCTATTACTTTGCCTATAATTCTTTGGAATTCTATTACTTTGCCTCATTGTTAGTATTACTTGTACTCTTTTTTCTCTTCCAAACAGATCAAAGCCTACTTTGCTAACTATGTTGGACCGCTTCACTCTTAATGAAGGAGCAAACTTTTTTTAAATGGCCACCTCATTTCCAATCCTGGTTGGAATCCAATTGAAAGTGACACCATGGTAGTAACGAGTCTTCATTTCAGTATATATGTTGTCTTGCTCAGTTAATTTATTCTAATATTTTCCTCTCTTAGGTTTATCATTGTCAACTAAGCCAATGGCCAGTTTCATTTTGAATCCTAATTCCACAGTTTCTCAAGCGCTTTTCATGCCTGGTATATTACAATCTTTGTTAATTGTTGTAGGTGCATTGAAAACGGAGCAAGTATTTTAACTTTGTTGCTCGACTTCAAAAGAAATACTGGCAAAAAACAAACCTTAAACCAACAGACAAGGATATCATTCCGATCCAAGATC
>BRYF01000014.1:5642500-5645000 GCA_030159135.1 Actinidia polygama | reverse complement strand
ACCGATGTCGGACACTTCACGGACACAGACACGCATGTTTTTTTTATTATTAATTCTTACTTCGGACACTTCTAGGACATGATGTGGACACGCATGTCCTATTTTGGACACGCCATGGACATGGCGGGTCTCAATTTGGACACGCTGATTCTTTTATTTATGGTTCTTTCTTCATGAATTTTGTAATACATGCTAGTTAGAGGATTGTAATGATACTTTAATGTTTTAGTTTTATGATATGTTAATGCTTTAAGTTATAGAAGATATGGTATTATTATTTTATTTAGTGTTATCTTGCACTTATTTAAATATCCTTGATTATAATATAAATATATAGGACATATAAAATATATGTATATATTTTCCATGTCCACGCCGTGTCGTATCCTGCATTTTTTAAAAATTGTCGTGTCAGTGTATCATGTCCGTGTCCGTGTATCATGTCCGTGTCCGTGTCCGTGTTTCTTAGTTAATAACTAACTCTTTCCCCCAAAATTTTCACATCCCCCCCAACCCTTCTATTCAAACAGAGCGAGTTGGGTACTTTTACCTAGGAGGCTGAAGATTTATTTTTGGGCAGACAACTTAATTTCTGGGATAAGAAATCCAACTATAGTCTAAGAAAGAATTCGGTCGCCTAACTATTTTCTAATTGTGTTCTTCTCTAAAATCAATGACCATCCTCATTGTTCGGAAATGAGAGACACTTTATTGTTGAGATGCCCTTACAAGACGTAATTGTCTTGAGTTCAAGTCTTATTACTACAAATTACAGCTTCTCAATGTCTCATTCTCTCTTACCAATTGTCCATATAGAAAGGGTCTCACTCTTTAAGTAGACCAACCTTAATTAAGGAGAATTAGAATTAGAATTAGAATTAGAATTAGAATTTCAGATCTGAATAGGGAGAAAAGCATGATGGAATTCAATTATATCTAAATGAACATAATTGGATGATAACTACAAAATAAAGATTAATTGTATGCGACTGACATAAGTTGATCATGAGCAAAAATTACTATGTACACTTCCACGCGTACACTTTTGAGTGAACACAACTTCTCTATCGCAAAGAGTAGATCCCACAATAGGATCCACACACTATGGGATCCAACTTTTGTTGAGAGGGGTGAGTTGGGAGTCCGGAATAGTGATCTTGAAGGTATGCAATATTGTTTTCATAGCTTAATGAAAAGAGGTAAAAGAAAAAAAGCTAGTTTAATGTTTGTGTTTGAATTAAGGATTTGGTAGAGAAAAAAAATTAAAAAATTAATGAATCAATAGTTGAGATATAGTCTTTTTCTTTTTCTTCCACAAATCCCATTGTATATACTTGATAGTTGATCCAAATATAACCTAAAACCAAAAAAGAAGTGTTAAATTGCTGTGGTTGAGTTGGTACATTTTCAATAGCTTTTATTTTATTTCTCGTTCTTGATGTGCATATGATTGATGGGTACAATATTTTAAAACTCTAACCGAACCGATCAGTTGAACTGTCGATCGGTTCACTTCCTGGTCCTATTAAGCTTAAATAATTGTTTAATTAGAAAACCGACTTAGATTCACTAAAGCGGCCTTGAACCTCTGGTTCAACTGGAGAGTAATTCAAGAGTAGATCTGACCAGTTCTATCTTAACAGAAAGATATTTCGATTAAGAGGGAGTTAAACGTTAAAAATTGTTCATAACATGTGTCACCGCGTGTGAGCTTGCCTATGTCTAATGTTGTACGGAGTACATTTTATGAAGTAATATATATTATGCCTTTTCTTAACTCAATTTTAGCTTTCATACATTTAGTATATGTTTTTCTAACATTTCTTTTATGCCTTGCCCACTTTTTAATAATGTAATACCAATAAATTAATTATTATTTTATATTTTTAAATTTATTAATAACGTAATTGTGATATCACTATTCAATTCTTGTTTGATTCCACGTTTGAATCAGTACTTCAATCAGCCAGTCACTTTTTACTGTTCACTAGCCGTCTTGTTTCATAACATTGGTGGGTTAGATGTCCCAACTTGGGAAGTGTTTTCTTCAGTAATAAATGCTCTGCTTTTACCTTGGCCATGTTATTGTTGTAGACTTGTATTTTGGTCCTTTGCACTTTTGCTTGGTTGTTTTTCCATCAATAAAATTTCTCTAGTTGATGCTAAAAGTTAACAAAGAAAAAGGAGAAATCATATTGTACCCCAATTTAGACTAAAAAATGTCGTTCGAATTTAAAAATAGAAAGTACAGAATCACTTATTTATATGACCCTACACTTATTTATATGACCCTACACATTCAAGTGAATCAGAATCATTCATTTTGAATTCAAATTTTTTTTCTAAGTCCAAATTCGAGGACTCTAAAAATGTTGAGAATGAAAAGAGAAAAGAATAATAGCTTTGGTCTACTTGGTTGTCCTTTATCTTTTTCTTTTCTCAATTAAAGAAAGGAAGAGGAATTGTTATTTTTCTTTCCTTTTCTCTCTTCCGTTCCAAA
>BRYF01000014.1:5617500-5632500 GCA_030159135.1 Actinidia polygama | reverse complement strand
GATAATAGTTTCCAATTCCCTCTTTTACCTATTTAGTCCTCCACCCAAAAAATCATGATTAGCCACCACACAAGCCAACGCCACCCACGCCCTCCAAGACCAGCGAAAAGGATATTAAACTCAATAAGGTTAGTCAAATTCATTTTCTATTAGTATTTTTTTGTTAGCTTTTTATATTCATGTCATATCACGTGCCATCTTGAATTAATTTATTTTTTAGGATGCACGAACAATATATAAAAGAAGTTTTATAAAAAAAATAAATTTTATATATGCACAGTTGACCCAGATCTAAAAGTATTGTAAAAATTTGATAGACCTAGTTTTTTCTGTCATGATTTCTTCACCAATGTGTCTGAACTATCAATGGTGATTTCGGGCCCTTCCAAACTTTTGCTTTTGATTAAGGGTAAAATCTCCACCTGCTAATGATCTAAGACGGGCACGTCGCTTAAGAAGATCATGTTGCCAACATCTCTCTTGGTTGCCACTGAATTCATCCAAGTTCCCTTGCGCAGGTTCCCTCACCTCAACTGATAACATTTGTTCTCTTGCGCAGGTTGCCGATGTCAAATACCGAGTTTAAAGAGCAATTCTGACTGTTGATTTTTTACCACAACAGTTTGGCGCCGTATATAAGAATGATAGTTCTTAATACTCTATACACCTGCATAACCGCTTATTGTCTAGACAGAGTACCAGTAGCCTTCTAGATAACAGAGCATGTCTAATGACGAATACTAGTCAAGCTCCAGATTTGGAAGGAATTCATCGTGAGATGCATGGAATCACCGAGTAGATCAGGATCATGAATGAGATAAATGCCGCCTAGTAAAACACCTCGATACAAACAATCCACCTCGTCCCACCGTACCTACTCCGGAAGATGCTAATCGATCTCGCCGCTCCGCCGATCGGGCCACTAGGATTCTCAGAGTCGCTATAGCGGTGGTCAGGGACATTCAACCAAGAGCCGTCTACACCGGTCAGCAAGTTTGGACTCCAAATGCGGAAGGAGCTCTGTCATGTCGGAGTCTCGGTCATCAAGCCAAACTTAAAACACGACGGGCGAAGAGACCATGAGACGCGGGAGATTACCTCGTCGAGATAACCGAGCTCATAGGTGCCGAGATAAATCTACTACCTAGAAAATCAGGACTTGGATGCTCGGATTGATGCCATCCCTGGTTACTATAGATGCCTTGATAAGGCAAACAAAGCCTTCATTCACAGAGAGGGTGATGAGAGTTAGGGTTTCGTCCAGATTCAAGTTGCCATCTCAACTCGAAATGTACGAAGGGAAGATAGATCCCATGGACCACCTAGACTCATACAAGAACTTGATGATGCTCAAGGGGTACTCAAACGAGGTGATGTGTAAAGCTTTTTCGGCAACTTTGAAGTTCCCGGCGAGATCATGGTTCAGAAAGTTGTCTCCAAGAACCATCAATTCGTTCGGTGACTTGAGTAAGCTTTTTATCACAAATTTCATGGATTGCTGAGTTAGGAAAAAGAATGACTCCCACCTCTTCACAGTCTATCAAAAAGATGGGGAGAGCTTGAAAGATTACATCAGACGTTTCAATCAAGCTGCCTTGGAAGTGGAGGATCCCAGCAACAAGGTGGTGGTCATAGTGATGATGGAGGGTCTTCAACCTAGCTCGCTGTTTGATTCCCTTTCCAAAAGCATCCATGAAACCTTGTCAACACTCTAGAGCAAAGCTGACATGTACATTGCAACATAAGAATTAGTTGAGGCCAAACAAAGGAGGCGAAGAAAGGATGACCATAAAGGAAGGAGCTTGATCCCCGGCGAACAAACTATAAGGGCGAGGTGAAGAGTAAAAGGTCAGAGCGAGATGCAAGGGCACGAATCAATGAACAACGTCCTCGCACTCCGCCTCACCGACCTGACTTGATGTTGCCTCCTCTCAACACCCCTATAGCCCAGGTACTCATAGAAATTAAGAATGAAGACTTTGTGAAGTGACCTTGGAAGATCAAGACCAACCCACTGTGAGTTCCACAAGGATCACGGTCGCAATACAAAAGATTGCTTTCAATTGAAGGAACATATAGTTGACTTGATCAAGAAGGGATATTTGAGGACGTTTGTAGTTAATCGCCCGTGACTCGACTTGCCTGATAGGGGATATGTTGACAATAGGCCAACAGTAGGTGATACCCAATGTAGGGTTTCAAAAATTTTCTTTATATATATGAATAATTTTGGATGTGGGTATAATTGAATTCATGTATAGTTAATTAGGTCACATGTGGATTAGTGGATCTAAGTGTATTTTAAATTGGGTTTAAATTGAAAAATTCATAACTTTTGGGATAAAGATAAAAAGGATATTTAAATTGAGATGATATAATGTAATTAAAAGTTGAAGGGGCTGAGTGTAATTTAGGAAAACAATTCGGCCGAAAGTGAAAGTGGTCGAAGTGGCGCCGAAAGAAGGAGAAAAAAAAAAGAAAAGAAAAGAAAAAGAGAAAAGAGAAAAGAAAAAGAAAAAGAAAATAATAAAATAATAAATAAAATAGTAAAATAATAAATAAAATAATAATTATATATGTATATATAAAGATAGAGGGAGAGGGAGAGAGAGACACGGAAGGAAGAAAGAAAGAAAGAGAGAATGAGAGACACGGGAGGAAGAAAGAAAAGAGAGAGAGAAATGAGAGAAATTATATAGTGTGGTTAGTCTTTGATCATGAAAAATAGTGACATAGATCAACGGTGAGATGACGTCGGATCAAGGCAAAATTTTAGTATGATGATCATGGGAGCCAGATCTTCATATCAAAGGGCGTAAAATTCAAATTGAGGTAAAGGAGGTTAGTTTGTTGGGGTTTTACTTTGGATTTATTATTAATAGCTTATATAAAGTCTATTAAGACATTATTTTGAGTATTGAACTTGAAATAAAAATACATGATTTATAATGGAAATTGTAAATGGACAATTGATTTATGGTTATGTTTATATAATTTGATTTTAACAAATGCATTCGACATAATTTTTAATAATGCATATTATTGATGGTTTATAATATCATGCATATTATATTGTTTACATTAAAAGCTGTTAGCAAATGTAACTTGATATATGTTGAAATTTAAAAATTTGAAAATAGTTTTAGAAAGAAAATGATACGTTTGGGTAAGTCTTGAGCCTTCGGTGAAAGTCCGAGAAGTTGACTGAATGAAAAGTCCTAGATGGCAACTGCGCTACGTTTGGGTAAGTCTTGAGCCTTCGGTGAAAGTCCGAGAAGTTGACTGAATAAAAAGTCTTAGATGGCAACTGCGCTACGTTTGGGTAAGTCTTGAGCCTTCGGTGAAAGTCCGAGAAGTTGACTGACTTTTGGGTATGTCATGAGCTTTCGGTGAAGTCCGAGAAGTTGACTGACTTTTGGGTATGTCATGAGCCTTCGGTGAAAGTCCGAGAAGTTGACGGATGGTTATGTATGAGTTTGCTTTTTGAGAAAAGCTAAAGAGGTTAAAATCATTGATTTAAAAAAAATCATAAATTGGATTATTGCTTCTGAGAAAAGCTAGAAAATTTGAGAAATTATTGGATAATTGCTTTTGAGAAAAGCTAGAAAATTTGAGAAATTATTGGATAATCGCTTTTGAGAAAAGTCGGGAATTTGAGAACTTGTTGATTTGAGAAATCATAGATTGAAAATCAAAAGTATATTTTGATATGGATGAAAACATATTTTATTGCATCATGTTTTCATTATATGATTATGTATCATGGTTTTGGCTTGAAACTTCAAGGCCATTGTTAAATCTTTTCAAGGTAACTCACCTTTACTATAAAATGAATTTCAGGTACCGAGGGTTACCCTAAATCGTGAGGCATGATGATGCCAGTTAAATATTTCATTTAATAAACATGTTGACATGTAATTTGAAAATTGTAATATTATTTTGACTTTGTGAGGATATTGTCTTTGGAATATTATTTGTTTTGTATTTAATAGCTCATGGAGAGCTTGGTTCTACTTGAGAGATAGATGTGTTGTATTCTGATGAAATGACAAGTATATTTGTCATATTATTATTCCGCAATTGAGTTGTTTGCTTACGTGGCCGGGTCTTGGTTTGACCGGGGCGTGACACCCAAACTATCTATGGGGGGGTTGGATCAGGATGATGTTCTAGCTCATCTCGAAAAAGGCATGCAAGAGAGGCGAGTGGGCGAGTTCAAAGGAGGTTTATAACCTTTCCTCACCTATGACTAGATCTCACAAGCCAATCACCTTCACCAATGAGGATTTGAGAGGCTTGCATCTCCCCCATATGATGTGTTGGTCATATCTGCCAATGATCGCCGATTTCAATGTTCAGAGGATCCTGATTGACAACGGAGGTTCTGCTGACATTTTGTTCATCTTGGCATATGACAAGATGAGAATCGGGCGAGATAGGCTCCACACATTTCACATTCCTCTAGTGGGATTCATAGGAAGCTCAATAAATCCCCTCGGATGGATCAAGTTGCCTTTGACCTTGGGAGTAAAACCCCATCAGACTACAGTTTGACAAGATTTCATCATCGTGAATTGTCTTTTGCCCTATAATGCAATCTTAGGTCACACAACCCTAGAAAAATTAGGGCCATTACTTCTACCTACCATATGATGATGAAGTTTCTAACTTCAAATAGGATAGGTGAGGTAAAGGGAGACCAAAAAATTGTGACGCAGTGCTTCATAACGGCGATGAAGACCAACGCTCAAAAACCCAACACCAAATAACAACTACAGATAGACGATGCCGAGATGGAAGCGTTGAGGGACGAAATAGAAGATATGCCCCTTGTTGATCCCCGAGACACGGAAAACACCAAGCCTCTGGAGGAAGTGACTCTAATTCCAATACATCCTGACTACCCAGATCGTCATATCATGATCGAAATTGAATTGACTGAGGAGTTGCGAAATACCTTGGTGGAATTTTTAAAAAAGAATTACGATGTGTTTGCAGAGTCACATGGCGATGTTCTAGGGACAGATCCTCAAATCGCTGTACATAAGTTGTTCACTGACTCTGATCATCCTCCAATTCGCCAAAAAAGAACGAAGTTCGCTCCTGAACGTTTGAAGGTCATGTAGGAATAGGTGGCTAAGCTTATTAAGGCCAATGTCATTAAAGAATCCCATTACCCAGGTTGGTTAGCTAACGTCGTCGTCACCCCTAAAAAGGGAGAAAAGTGGAGAGTATATGTTAATTTTACCGACCTAAACAAGGCATGCCTTAACGACAGTTTTCCTTCGCCAAAGATTGATCTGATCATTGATGCAACCTCCAAGCATGAACTCCTTAGTTTCATGGACGCCTTCTCAGAATATCATTAGATCACAATGCATCCTCTCGACGTAGAGAAAACTTCTTTATCACGGAAAGAGGATTATAATTTTGACAAGGAGAACAACGAAACAGAGCTAAGGCTTAACCTTGATCTCCTTGACGAAAACAGGGAATGCCCAACTGAGGTGCATCAAGCTACCTACAAACATCAGGTCACCAAGTCCTATAACTGAGGGTTAAGCACATGTCATTCTTGCTTGATGACTTGGTCTTAAGGAAAGTCACTTTGTCTACAAAGGAGCTTAACGCTGGGAAGCTCAGCCCTACGTGGGAAGGTCCTTACAAAGTTGTCAAGGTATCCAGGCCAGGAACTTATTGGCTAGAATATATGAAAGGAAAAACACTACCTCATCCCTAAAATGCCGAACACTTGAAGAAGTATTACCAATACTTTCTTTGGTTGCCATTTGATGAAGGTTGCCTAAGCAACGCGATATCGCCAAAATCCTATTTTGTTAAAGACAAGTGATTATGATCACTAATCTCCATGTAATTTTGGTTATCTTAATAAAATCACCAAGTTCTCCAATTCAATTTTGTTTTTTCACCAATTTTGCCCAAGTGAGACTTGTTATCTCTCCAACTCAAACTTGTTATCATCGCCTGGTATTAAGGTCACCAAAATAGTTTATCACCAATTTCAAAATGAGAGATCACCAATTTTGCCGTTTAGTTAGATTAATTTGATCAGATTAATTCCAACTTATCGTGATCGCCAAAATCAAGATCGCTTACTTGCTTATCCTTTCATCGCCAAACTTTTGTGATATTTGCAAATTATTCGCCAAGGCATCAAGCTCGCCAAATTAATTTGATCACCATGATTAAGTTTGATATTTGCTTGATTAAGGTGAGTTAAACTTAATATGTTCGCCTAATGGTTTTGTTCGCCAGCTTATTAAGTTTTGTTCGCCAAGTTTTTAATCGTCAATTTCATTAATAATGATATCGCCAAGGTTATCTCGCCAACTTCAGTGCACACATCAATCATGATGTAAAACAAAAGACATTCATATTGAAGGAAGAGAGATATGAAGAAGAAACACAAATATGAAAAAAAATTGCTATCTTGTCGAAGTCGCCATACATATAAAAAAGAAGAAAAATATATACATGGAGATATCTACTGAGAAGGGCTGTTATCCTTCTCGCCCTTCTCCTCTTCATCTTTCTCCCCTTCCTTAGCTAGCTCGGGTTCAATCCCGAGGTCTTGGATGTCGAGGTCAGGATGGAAGCTCACGATTTGCTTATTGCACAAGTCGAATCCCTTGCCAAAGTACTTGGAAGTTGCTTGTTCCACAACCTCCTGGAAGTTATCTGAAGACTTGTACTCCTCGATGGCTAACTTCTTGGCAAGTGCCTCCTTCTCCTTCAACTCGGCCACTTCCTTCTCGAGCCTCTCCACGACGGCATCACGGTCCTCTTTCATCCTCCTCAGCTCTGCAACGGCGTGTTGCTCTAAGGCTCCGTGCTCGTCCACTTGTCTTTCCAACTTTGTAGCTAGCCATTGAACACGGGCAATCTTGCTTCCAAGTGAAGCAACCCAGGCCTGTTGAGTCATCACTTCTTCCCTCGTCTCCCTACCACATCTAGCAAGAGAGGACCCAATCACCACCGCTTGTAAAAATTAAACTCATTAGAGGAATGTAAATGCAGAAGTACGAGATTGATTTAAAAGCAAATAGTTACCTGACTGATGCAATGGAAGAACTTTGAGATCGCCCAGTCAAGATCCAGTTTTTCCACCTCCTCCTTGTCAGCAAGTGGAATCATCCCCTTGAGAAGCTTCTCCACCACAGCGAGGGTCCCTATCATGGATACGTTAAGTCCCAAGATGATTCGGGGGTTAGACGAGGTTCTCTATTTTAGGATCGCAGAAGTCGGGGCTACCTTGGTCGCCGTCCGACTTAACATCGCCTTCGACTTGGTCGGGTCCTTAGCAGAAGACCCCTTCTTCTTATCTTCGGGAAGTGGCATGGCCCCCTTCTTCTTGGCATCCACATCCTATTTGCCTTCTTTGAGGGCGAGGTGTCGGGCATCTCGTCCCATTAGCACTTCTTGCCTATAACGACGCCCTTCGCTGCCGGAGTTGCACTATTGGGTTCCCCTCCTTTCGCCATCTAAGCGAGCTTTTTCAGGTTGGAAGAGATAAAATACTTAAAGAAGAATGAAGGCAGTATCGTCTGATTTGAGCCTAGGGGGCAGCCGTGGATCTGACTAAGGCTCCGAGCTTAAGCTCGAGCTACCTGGTTCCAAACCAAGGAAAGGTGGTCAGACTTTTTCCCCTAAGAGCCTTAATAGTGTTAGATCAGGAATGCCAGGTAAAACTTTCCTCATTTCCTTCCTAATGGCTCCTATGTATTTCATTGAGCCACCTCGGGAATGGTCACCTCAGGGAGGATCATCTCAAGAATGGTGGGACTCACCCTCGTTGCTCGCAACATGAGTTGCACTGCCTGTCGGGATAGCCCTTGGGAGAATTCCCAATTGTCCCTCGAGATGAAAAAGAATTTCTTCTTCTACCTTTTGACATTGCTGGGGTACCCCCTGAGTAAGGTCTTTTTCGGCCTTGCCTTGAAGTAGAACCATCCAAAGTCTGGCTTCGAATAGTTGAAGAGGACAAACAGGTTCATAAATTCAATGAGGGAAATGGCAAACTTGAAGATCGACTTGAAATGCGGTCTCGTAAAAGATCACCTTGCCTAGGCGAGTAGACATGATGGTCTCATCTACCTCAGGAATCCTAATTTGATTCCCAGCTGGAAAGAAGCATGACTCTCTAAAGCGATCCAGCTCGCCTTGAGTCATGGTGTTTATCTCCCTCTCAAGTGTCTTCTGAGGGCTACCCTCAGGACTAAGAGGTTCCTTCCTAGGGGAGGAAAGAAGTTGGGTAACCTCAACCGACATATAGGATTTTTCTCCCAAATTGTCAAATATCCAAGATGGTAGGGAATTCTCTAAGTCTCCTACGTCGACGTTTATATCAAAAGCAAGTGGTTAATAGTTACTAAGTAGCTTAGACGAGGACAAGGTGACAAGGGTGAGGTGCACGTCGGAGCAGAAGCACCTTTTCGATATCACAAGCAATAGAAGAGTACATTGTTTGGGGAAGAGCCCCTTATTTATAGGGAGAGCCAAGGGCTAAGATCTGTTCGTATCAATGGTCAGGATCACACGACGCTTCAAATCCCGAGATCATAATTCTCATTCTCCACCGAAGTGTCATTCCATCATTAATGCTCTCCTCCACGTCTCTGCCCGTAAAGATATGCCATCGTTGTGTGCTTATGTCACACATCTACACCCCATGATTCATTACTCGATGATGCCCAAGTGTTTCACCTCAGCATATCAAGTAGAGGCAACTGATGAGGGGTAAAATCCTGCCCTGCTGATAATCTGAGATGGGCACGTCGCCTAAGAAGACTATGTCGCCAACATCTCTCTTGGTCGCCACTTAATTCATCCAAGTTCCCTGAACGTCCTTATCTCCTCTCAAATCTCACATCTCTCTTGGTCGCCACTTAATTCATCCAAGTTCCCTGAGGTGGTTCATCTCGCCCTTTACCTTGAGGATGAGATGAACATGAGACTCCATCTCTACCACGTCTCCTATATTCACGATGCATTCTCCTCCTTTTACACCAAAATCCTTGGACACTGCTTTCATACTTTGAAGCCTGATGATTACGCCGTGATCTTCTCACACGGCTCTCCATTCTCCATCTATAAAAGGCCACTCACCCTCTACCATAAACGGGTAACTACTCTCTTTCTCTTTGAGCTATAACTTCATTATTTTCTAGCTATACTCTGTCTAGCCTTTTCACCTCGGTCTCATATCCACGTTGGAGGGAGTTGTAGCGGTCTCACCCCGGTCGGTAATGTTTGTTCTCTTGCGCAGGTGGTCGAGGTCAAATACTAAGTTTAAATAGTAATTATGACTGCTGGTTGCTTATCCCATCTTTCTACCACAACAACTTTTCTTATTATTTTGGGGTAATTGCACTCAATCCCTTGTGGTTAAGCCCGACGACACATGGTCCCCTTTGGTTCAAAAACTTACCTAATCCTCTCCTGATTGAACTAAAGTGTTTTTCTGACGGATTCCGTCATCTTTAACCGTATGTATGGTACATAGCTTAGTAAGACATGACAATATATTTTCCTGCCAACATGGGTTGCAAAAAAGTCAAGAATACCCTTTTGCTATTAGAGCATCTCCAGTAATACTCTCCCATTTGACATAAAATTTTAATGCAATAAGGGTTTTCCTATATTTTAGGGAATTATTTTTTAACTACTTCCTCTATTTTATTTAAATATTATATTTTATTTAAATAGATTGTTTCCATTAATTTTTCTCTCCTCCACTTCCCCATCATCAACGGTGTCTTCTTTGATTGATGAGATAGGGGGTACTGAATTATTTATAGAGAAATATATATGTGCAAATACTACACACATGCATATATGAAAATTTGAAATAACACTCAGTACAGTCGAGACTTTTTACTAAAATTTGATATAAGACAACCTTAGAAATTACAGTTTAGTTCAAATCAAGAGGGGTTTATGTGTTGGTTTTTAAACCACAAGGGGGTCATACGTTTTTCGGGTTAACCATGGGAGGGTAAAGTGCAACTACACTTACTATTTTTTCAATTTTCCATAAAAGCATTCGTATGGTATTGTATGTATATTAGTGTCTAAAAGTGGCATTTTCTTAACAAATCTTACAAGTATTTTTCTTACTTAAATAAATTGTCTCTTTCACATCACACTTTATGGGTCTTATTTTAAGTTTCAAAGCTTTTTTTATATATATATTTTTATCTTAATATATTTCTCTTTTCTTTTATTTGAATTCCACGCATAGCACAATTGATTGCTAGTATATTAAATATTGAAATAATATGTGAACGTTGTTATAAAACTAAATATCTATACTATATATTATTGCACAACATTGTTAGATCTTTGAAGTTTAAAGTCTCAATGCAATTTTCTCATAATTTTGAATTAATAAATTATAACAATACATATATCATAAAATTATTGGCTCATTGATCAAAATGGAAATATATTTTAATGTCTTTTCAATTAATAAAACTTCCAATCCTCAAATGATCTTTCCCCAGGGCCAAAATAGATTTTAAGTTCTCAAAATCTCTTTCTTTTCAAAATAGTTTTGGGACGCTACAAAAGGAAAAATCTCTTTTTTGTGCATCACATCTACAATAGTCCTACTATTTGAATGTGTGTCACTATACTATGAGACGTGTATATTTTGGTTATAGTTAACATTATTTTTAGATAATTTTTAATGTGCATCACATTAAAGTGTTATTGTTGCCACTGTATATATCATGAGCCATAACACCTCGTGTTATTGTGAATAAATTTTTTTGTTCTTGTGGCGTAATTGGTTTGATGAGTGATGGAATAAAAATTGAAGATAGATTACCTACGATGGTCTTCCAACATTTAGAGAGCTGACACCAAGCAGTGGTTCGGTAACGCCCTTGCTGCAACACAGATATAGTGAGACCGTCCGCTGGAGCTATTTTCAGAAAACTGCTATCTGACGGTCAAGTTAGAAGATCGGAGAAAAGTTTGTAGAGAGAGAAACTATATGCATGTTCTGATCGCACCAAAACGCGTACCTGAGCGAGAACAACAGTTCTCCTTTTATAGCATAGCTTAGCGCGTACCTTGACATGTCAATTGCCATGTCAATAGGTAGGTGGCTGACCCAACCATGCATCTACGGTGTAGTCGGTAGCCCGTCATCATGTCTCCGTCGTCTCCGGCTGGGTATGGGGGTTGTCAAAAGAAACTCAGTTGTGCAAGTCACCTTCTGTCCCCTGACATGCCTCTGGATTACCGTTGGACGTTGCCCATCGTCTGGGCTCCAGCGTAGTTATTCATACCAAGCTTGATAGATAACGGAATCTTGTCGGCGACGATGGACTTAGCCCAAAAATGCTCTTGTTCGGGAGTTCCGTACCCAGCTCCAGAGCATAACTCCACCGAGCTTGCTTCCCAGCAATAGCAAGGCGGAGGCCCCCGCTCTAGCAAGGCCAAATTCTGTCACTGTATGTTATAACGAGAATGAGGTTCTCTACTTCTTATACTTGTGATCTGATCGCAGGTGAAGTGTTACGTATGCATTATTGTATACTAAATTCAACTATTTAGGCATATTTACCAGGTAAATATCCAACTAATAATGTCATACTTGTATCTCACATATGTTGGTCAATCTTGTTTATAAATCAAATTTAACAGAATACTAAATAATTTATAACAAATAAACATAAACTAACTGCAGAAAATATACTGAAATAACAGTATGTAAAATTCACAGAGATGTGGAATAAAATAAAGGAAAGGTCGAGGCTTGTGTTCGACACAATCTCCTTAAGACAAATTTCGTCATCACACTAGTGCTTCGAGGTTAATGGCGTTCGTCTCCCAGGATGCAATGATTTATGTCTCACTGAGGCAGCACTACCATGTAAGCCTGGCGAGCTAGTTGTGGATGAACTCTCTCTTGAAGAATAAAAATTATGCAACGAAATGTATAGTATGAAGGGTGAAAAATAGCACATAAATTCGAATCTATTAAATCTGTGGGAGAGGACTGCTTATATAGGCAAATTGGTGGCTATTCGGAAGAGAAGCAACCATACCCAAAGGCAATGGGTTGCGACTATTCAAAAGGAACGCATTTGTTCATGCGAAAGAGTAAATCGAACAGACACCACTATTTAGGGACTAAAACGCGAACAAACGCAACTGTTCGGTTTTAAAAATGTAATTACTGAAACTTTAATTAATAAAAATTAAATAAATTTTCAGTAAAAATATAAGACTAGGCCGGAAAGCCCAACCCCACCCGCACCCACGCCTATGGCCCGAAATAGGTGGGCGACGCGCGCGCGTGGTGGTTTTGGGCCTAACCCACCTAGTCCTAGTCCTAGTTGTGGCCCAATACCATCCATAACTCTCCTCATTTCAAAACATGAGTATCCCTTGGGGTCCAACCCAAGGTGCAACTCATCTCCTCATATGCCACTACTTTTTTTCTTACTTTTCCAATGTAGGACTAAACTTTTATATAACATAACCAAATGCTCTACTTTGGAATCAATTTTTCATTCACATATAAATGATTTTGTTCAACCAAATATATATATTCTTAATCACCACATGAAAATGAACAATTTTGCCTCTTGGACCCACCTAAAATAATGTGTGGGTCCTACTTTAAATTACTCTCCAAGTTTGTTAAAAAATCATGTTTAACAAACCCATTTTTCAACAATATATCCTTAATCAAGTGTTGAGTGTCCAACATGACTACTATACAAATTAAGAAGAAAAAAAACCCTGGTACAACTAGTGTAACATTTTACAATAAAAGCTAAAAGATTATCAATAAAGAGATTAAAAGAAGATGAACAAAATGAGCTTGGTCACTCACCAGCAACAGTCCATGATAGAGTGAAGTACGGTGCAAAAATGGCCAGGTTCCTTCCCCAAATTAAGGCTAGATGTATAGTGACTTGCCTGTCTTTTCGAGCTCACGATCACCCCCTTTCACGCAGATCGTTCTTAGACTGATCAGTCCTTTTAGCACTTCGATATACGTTCTCCCATGTTCCCCGTGATCAAATTTTTTAATAAACGATTCAAAAAAGAAAAATGTTATGGGTACATTTAAATTGCACCACAAATGTACACTTGGATGAGGTAGAGCATTTGAATTGGCTGAAAGGACTGAGTGTACCCCACATCCAGCCAATCTAAATGCTACACCTCGCCTATGTGTGCATTTGGGGTGCAACTTAGGTGTACCCATTGTATTACCCTTCAAAAAACTCGCTAAAGAAGAGAAACTTGAAAACAATTACTCGATAAATTATTTAGTCTTTTTTTTGTTCTTAGTGATTATTTTTTTTAAATTTGATTTTTTTTTATTTTTAATTTTCTCCCACCAAGTGAAATTAAAAAAATATATAAAATTTTGATCAAACGATAAAATAAGTTTGCTAAAGACAAAAAAACTTAAAAAAAATTATTTTGAGTTGACAATTATTTAATATTTTTTATCTTTCTGAACTCTTTTACAAACTTGAAAAAAATCTTTATATTTTCGGATTTCTTTTGTCAAGTGAAACAGACAAAGTAAAAAAAAAAGCAAAAAAAAGTTCAAAAAATATTATTTTCACTCAACATTTAAATTGGCTTTTTTTGTTGCCCTTGGTGAACATTTTTTTTTTTGGCAAATTTGAACAAAAAAAAATTATATTTTCAGATTCCTCTAGTCAAATTAGAAATAAAAAAGTATAAAATTTTGATCAAAAGATGAAAAAAACTTACTAAAGATGAAAATACTCAAAAAATATTATTTTTACCTTACAAATTAGCCAATTGATTTGTTTTTAGTAAACTTTTTTATAAATTATATAAAAATATTAAATTTTTAGACTTCTCTCGTTAAGTAGAATCAGAAAAGTATAAATTTTTGTTTACAAAATGAAAAACAGTTCACTAAAACAAACATGTAAAAAATCAATTTGAGTTGACAATTTAGTTATTTTTTTTGTCCTTATTGATTTTTATTTTTTCAAAATAAAAAAAAATATTTTAACTAAAACGATGAAAAAAGTTTACTAAAAATTCGAAAACCAAAGCGATTAAAAAAATTCAAAACAATAGAGATTCTAGCTATTTGATGGGGACAATCAAATGCTAGCCACTCGGGGATATTTTGGGCAAATAGAGTATTTTTTTGGTTGATGTCAGCAAGTTCTCACTCACGGAGCAGATATCCATTTACCGGCAGGGGGCAATCGTTATGTGGTTATTAACCTCAGGGAGGGAGTTGTAATTTGGAGGTGAGAGTGGCTTAATTAGAAACCTTAGCCTTAGGGGAGGCTTTGTGTAATTTACCCTTAAAAATTACTATAGGATCCTTTTAAAATGTTAGTAACTGTTGCATAAATGTAACCTTAGGTCATAAAAGTCCTTTTTCAAAAATATTAGATAGGATATTGTCATTTATAGCCCTTATTTTTGAAAAATTGAGATTACTATTATGATATTATCTTATAAACGGAAAGATGTGTAGATTTGATTGGATTCCAATCATTTTGTTATTTGAAAGAAATACTTGATGTCATCATATACATGAACTAGTAAAAGAAAATCTTGAATTTCATTTGGGTTCATAAAATCTCATTTTTCATGGGGGGCAACTATTATAAATTAAAATTGGAGAAGAGTATTGTTTGCTGTAAAAGTTAAAAATTAATCTTATTCTTATAAAGTTGTCCAATTTGTTCTTTATTTATTTAATAAAAAATAATTAGTAGGGATATTTTTGTCTCTAAATACTTTAATGACACTAGAATTTGTTCTAAAACACCTCCAACCCGACTTTAAACAACCAGTTTTTAGGTCTCATTTCTAGTTTCATAGAATCGCTTTAAAAGTTATTTTTAAATTACTTTTTAATAATTTAAAATCTACTCTTCAAAGTTATCGCAAACACCCCCTTTTTATCTACTGGAATTTTTAGTATGAATGTTTTTATTCCTGGATTTTCCT
>BRYF01000014.1:5595000-5597500 GCA_030159135.1 Actinidia polygama | reverse complement strand
AGAAATTCAAAGAGGTAGAAAGTAAAACAGAAGGGAGAAAAGGGGAATTGAGATGAAAAGGAAAAGAAGAGAATAAACTGTAGAAGGAAAAGAAAAATGAATAAGTGATAAAAAATTACGTAAATGGAGGTTTGGCGACACAAGAGAGGGAGGGAGCGTTAACCATAGCAAATTAGGCAAATGACAAATTAATGGAGAGTGATAGAGGTGGCTGCTAACCTTGTACCCCAATCAGATAATTGTTTTGAGCCTCAATTACCATTTTTTTGTTAGCATTTAACTTTAGCCTACGTTACGGTCCAAATAGAAGTCCTTTCTTATTTAAAAACATGGCATAGAAATTAGAATCTAGACTTAATGAGTATGATTTCATTCGACGACTAGGGCACAAACATTCTTCCCAGTCTGTCAATGGTACGAGCAAAAAGTTGACGTCATGACAGTTTAGAGGGCTCTCATTCTCAAGATTATTCAGCAAAGGGCACACAAGTGTTTCTGATCGAGAGAAAATCGACAATCTATCATCACGAGGGGAACGTTTAAACAAAAGAAGATCGTCATGATGGGAGGAGTTGCATTTATCATGTTTTGAAACCCTTTACCCTAGAGACGCTCGCTAGGTTGAGAGCCCGTGAGGGTGGCCAAGGCAAAAATTATAGCACAAAAAGGAAAAAAGAAAAAAAAAGCGTAGTATCAAAACCCACAAAGGCGACCTATGGCAAAGGTGAGTGAAAATACCCGAGTGCACCTTAACTAGAACTATGTAATGCCTAATTCCCCCTATGGGATATGCATGCAACCTCAAAGTCTAGAGGTTTGGCAGCTCTCTTTCTCAAAACCTCGTGTAATTTGCCATACACTAGGGGCATGCGTATTTTTTCTGAGATCTGACACTAGGGGCATGAATACGAAGCAACACAAAGCCGCGCACCGGAAGGATCCACACAAGGGGAATCGATTTTGCAATGAAGTTAGACTAAGTTTCCAACCATATGTTCTAAGAAGTTGATAAAGCATGAATTCTTTTAGCATTGAGATCATAATGTCATGAACCAATTGGAATGAATTTAATCCATGACGGATTTTGAAAGGAAATTTTTCACTGCTTGATTTTATTGGAAAAGTCTTGTTCACAATGGGTATTACTCTGGCTTCCACTGCTAGAATGGTCAAAATGTAGGGGGTATCATTCAAACTCAAAGCACAACAAAATAGGCTGAGTTTATTGTCTTCTTCCTTTATTGTTTGTTTTTGTGTGTCATGTTTTTTAGCGTCCTATCTTGCTTTTGTTTAAGAGACGACTATCGGCATTGTCTTCTAAACTCTTTAAGGAAAGCTTTCTGCACTTTGGCCCATTCGGGGGTGAATTTGTGTTCATAATCACACTCGCACTAAGTTTAAATTGTTTAAAGCAAATGTGTGAATATTTCCGAAAGCATCCACTGTAAGAAAAATAACGAATTGTCAGAAGTATGAGAGCTACACCGTAGAAGAAATCAACAACAAAAATTGTCGTACAACATTTGAGAAAGATCTGGGGATATTCTTGGATCACTGGCACTCCCTATTAGCAAATCTTTTTCCTTTCGCAGTTTGAATAGCGAAATCAGAATTGATGAACCCGTTTTGTGAGCCTAAAGCAGTCCTTTATGAAAAAAAAATCTTTCCCAAAAGAAAAATGTGCTAAAACCACTTAAATCAATTTTTGGACCCTATTTTGAATAGTGGTAGAAACACTACATTTTGAATAATGATAGAACCGCTCGAATATTTTTGGAACAGTAGTAGAACCGCCCAAACCTATTTTGAATAGTGGTAGAACCATTAAATTTTGGAAATAAAATTTAAATGGTGATAGAATTACTAAAGTTCATGCAGAATGATGGTGAAACCATTAAAGTTCGTGCAGAATGATAATAGAATCAATACAACTTAAGCAGAATGATGGTAGAACTATTAAATTTTATGTGAATTGGTAACTTATGTGGAATGATGGTAGAACTATTAAATTTTATGTGAATTGGCAACTTATGTGGAATGATGGTAGAACCATTAATTTTTGTGTGAATTGGTGATAAAATTACTACAACTTATTTGGAATGATGGTGGAACCAGTGAAGTTTGTTCGGAATGATGGTGGAACCATTAAAGTTTGTGCGAAATGGTGATAGAATCACTATAGTTTATGCGGAATGATGGTCGAACCATTAAAGTTTGTGAGGAATGGTGATAGAATCACTACAGTATATGTATAATGGTGGTAAAATCACTAACTTTTTTGAAATGATTTCGAATAGTGGAAGAACCACTAGTTTTTGAAATGATGTTAGAATGGTGGTAGAACTATTAACTTTTGAGAGATTATTTTGAATGGCAGTGAAACTACTAAATCCCTGAATTTGTTTTCGAATGGTGGTAGAAATACTAAAATTTGTTAAATCTTCCCCAAAATGGTGGCAGAACCATTAGATTTTACAGAAAAAAACATCTTCAATGGTGG
>BRYF01000014.1:5575000-5582500 GCA_030159135.1 Actinidia polygama | reverse complement strand
GATTTCTCTGTTTATATGTTTGTCTGCAATTGGCGACGGCGAACGATGCTTCAACGATAGACGATGGCGACAAAGAACGATTGGCAAATTGGCGACGGAGAATGATCGCACAATCGAGAAGAAGAAGAAGAGATGCGGGGCGGCTGACTGAGAAACAAAGCGTATTTGAAACCCTATATCTCATTATTAATATATACACACACACACAAATATATATATTAAGGATATTACGGTATAATTAAAAAAAATAGGGATAATTTTGACTATTTACACATAATCGAGGCAGGTTCAGGGTATTCATGGCCTAAATCCGTCCCTGCTCCGAACCCGATTCGGGTTATATTTTCTCCCCATAACCAATCCCGAACCCGTTTATCTAGAATCCAAACCCACCCTATGCGGGGCAGGAACCCGATTTTTCGAGGTAAATTGCCATCCCTAACCACACCTTCCAACCACCTCCATATTCCATTGTTTTCAATGTAATGGAGGTGGATTCAAAAGGAGTGGTGGAGGTTGTAATAGGAATGGGTTTCAATGGTAATGAAAAATGGGAAGAGGAATAGGGGAGGTTGTGATGGTTTTTTTTAGAGATAGAAACAATGGTTAAAGTAAGGGCAAAATAGGTATTTAGTTAGATAATTTTGCTCTCATCAACAATTTATGGTAGGTCAATAGTTAATCAACTAAAGATTGGACTAAATTGTTACATATGATTAATCATCCAGTAAGGGAGTGAAATAGAATTCGGGGGTGTCTTGTCAAATTTACCCTTATTTTTAAGGTCAATATTATTTTTTGCAAAACTGTTTCAGTTTCTTCACCTCTTTTAATTGCTTTAGTTCTTGAATGAGTGCAACAGTTTTCTATTTTTTGGGGTGGTTCTTGGCCCAACTCCCGTTGAAGTCCAAATCATTTAGATAAATCTTCACCACTTTAAAATGTTAAAACACAATTCATAACATTTAAATAATACAAAAACAAACCTTACATATCTAACAGCTCTTTTAAAAGATTTCTAAAATTTCTCCTAACTCTTTATCCAAAAGTAACCTTATAGATCAACAATTGTTTTACGTACTTGAGCCAACAATTATGTACATGATAAAATTTATCACATTGCGTCAACATTATGTTCGCAACCCAACGTCAATATATGGCTATATTTTTTTTATCAAGAAATTAAAGCAAACAGATCCACTTGCAATAGTCAAAAAATATTTTATATTTTTTAATTTATCATGGATGTATTATACTCGCGAAAAGAACATGAACCAATCATTCTCTCATTGAATATTATAAAAAAAATATTATAATAAGGAACATATGATCATCCCATCATCTTCTTATAAAAATATATATTATTTGAATTCTGCAGTTTTATAAAAGTTGTTTAGGATAATCTTATCATTTGTAATCATGTAAACTTCAACCACTTTCAATCTATCTTCCACACAATAAACAAAAAAAAAAAAGTAATCACCTTTTTCCGGCCTTGAAAACACGATTTGAACGAATAACGTAATTCAAACCAGTATGAATTAAATAGTTAGCTTCGATGATGCCAATTCGTAATCGCTGATGATCAATGTTGATGACAATTCGGTGTCTTGAAGAAGTTTATCAACGAACAATACGGTAATTCAAATTCGAAAACTCGTTAACCCAATCAAATCCCCTATCAAGAGCTAAAATCACTTTATACTAATCCAAAAAGAATCCAAATAAAAATAAAAACTATATCATTCTATAATGTAAATATGCTAATATTTATATATATAGGGTTTTTATGATTCATCCACCCATAATTGTGACTTTGGCCAAACATTTGTTAGTGGTTAGTATACCGTAGGAGACTTTGATTTTGAGACTCCGATTTAATTAATACTAATTAATAGTGTTATTTTGGTTCATCCATCTATATTTATGACTTGGGTTAAATATTTATTAATGGTTAGGATGCATCATATGAGATCCTGATTTTGAGACCCCTACTTAATTAACCCTTTCTTTATCCCCTCTCTATCTCCCTAAAATGTTTTAGTTTTTTTTTATTTCGCAGTGCTACAGTGGAATTTAGATCAATAAAGATTTTTTGAATTAAATTTGAATGGTTCAGAATCACTTGAACATGTAGAATCACATAATCAAGTGAATTTGTACTATCTATTTTTAAATTTGGAGAATGTTTCTTAATCCAAATTCGAGTACATTAAGGTGTAAAATCAAAAAACTGGATTGATTCGTTTGTATGTATTTTACAAAAGCTAATTAATTAAAAAAATATAATCTCAACAATAAAAATAAATCAAGCACACAATAAAAAGAGACAAGTGATTTTTCACTTGTTTTTCATGTTGTAGTTTTGGATGGTATAGTTATTTGTCTATTTTTGATATGGACGATCGTCATTGTCCTCGTCAATTGTTTTCATCTACTCTAATGAAAGGTGGCCTAGGTCTAGTTTTTATTTTTGTTGCAACCTAAATAAATTAAATCCTTATAATAATTTGAGATTTAGGAACATGTGGGCTCTACATATTCAATATCTCTTCTTGGGCGCCTAAAGATTATAAAAAAATTCTTTTAAAATTTATGAAAACATCACTGTAATTTGTGTTTTGAATGAATTATACTATTTTATCAATACAGACAACGCTCTGAGTCCCATATATGGGGGACTAAAGAAGGACTAGATAATACCATCGGTTCATCACTATTAGTTCGTCAGTCTCTCCCTACCTGGTTATCTCCCATGCTCGTCCATTCATGAGAAATAATCATTATATTATCTTTATGGAGTTCTATCATCATACATTTGGTTTACTGGAGTCGCAGATTAGAATGACTTGTCCCATTCTAAATTTATTTTAGTCTTCAATCTATTTCTGATCAAAACCATTCCAATCAACCAAACGCTGCCTAAATTCTTTTGATAATGGAACCGACTGTTATTTATGTTGCCCTTAGTTATATCTGGCCAACCCAACTTAATGTGTATTTACTCGTTTACTAAATTCAATTCCTTATGTTGTCATGTCCCGCCACTGCAAGCGTTACAACATTATAGGGCACCTTCATCACTGCTCTGCAACCATGTGGTGGGGTGGGAAATGACCACTTCTTTCTTCTGTTCCTTATTTCACCTTACATACTCAACCAAGTGGTGGGAATGAACGATGGCCAGAGTCTTGATCAAATGGGCATCTGGTTGATCAATTAGGCTGTATTCCAATCAAGGATATTGTGAGAAAAAAAAAGAAAAAGAAAAGAAAAGGTTAAAGGATCTAACGGTTTCAAACAGCTGAATTTTAGAAAAAATGAATTAAAGGAAAATGAAATCGAATTCTTGAAATTTAACTTGATTTTTTGGCAAAGATAAGAACTTCAAAGATAATAATAAAGTTCAAACATAAAAGTGCATACAACAAAACAAACAATCAACTAAAACTGGAAACAAGTTAAAGTTGCTCTCTAAAAGGATTTGGGACAAAATTGATCAAAACTGATCTTGCCAAAAGGTGAGCTCCTTTAATTGCTTCTCTAGCTATCCCAGAGATATCATGAGAAAACAAACTTCCACTAAAGCTCTAGCTTCAAAAGGTATCTCCTGATCCCCACATCTTCAAGATAACATTAACACGAGAAGAAAAAGAGTTTTGAGCATTAAAATTATTATGTAAAACCCATTTAACCGCAAAGTGGATTGCCCAAATTTCTGTGAATAATGAGGAGGAAAAACAGGAAGCTGCTGAATGTGCTGGAATATGTCCCTCCCCAGTGCATGCAACCAAACTCACCCCACTCCATCCGGTCTCCTTTTTCCAAGCCCCACCAACAGTAATTCGAACATAAGACAATTCAGAAACTCTCCCATGGGAGGAGGAGGAGTTCATGATAAAATATGGGAATTTATTAATTTCATCGCCCGTGTTTGTCCCGACTCGTGAAGGATAAACAGTATACTTGAGATTAGAGATATATAGCTGTTTTCCTAAACCACATGGCACTGTCCCTAATGAGAAAAATAACTGAGCTCGGAACAAATGGGTCATTTGAGAAAACTAGATTGTTTCCTACTCTTCTAAATAGCCCATAAGATGGATGGATGGATATGAATTCAAACAGAGAAACCCATCCGAGTGGTGATGTCTTTTAAGGTAAATGATCCAATCTAGTAAACACAATCTGAAGGAGGGAATTTAGCTCTCATCAAACTTGTTGGACAAATTTGCAATGAGATTAATCAATGAACCACTTCCTCCTCATTTTTTTCCTGGTGTAGGGGGCAAACGGAACGGGAGAAATTTAAGGGATAACCCTTTCCTTAGAGGCAGGATATTGTGGACCCATTTTCCAAAGGAAGACCTTGTTAAGCAAATTCCCCTAAACAGGGCCTACATTAGCTCAAGTTTGGTTCCTTTAATTTGTACTCAATTTCTTCAAATGTTTTAACAACTGTTTAGGCAGCAGATAGATAGAAAGCCATGCCATTTCCTCACAAAAAGGAAGATATGCCATCAAGAGAGAACCTCGTCAAGATGTATTAGACTTGAAATTCAAATGAAGGAATTCTATATAATGATTCAACGAGATTAGCTTAACTTTGGATTGGTAGTTTGCATTTGAATTTCATAACATTGAATTTGAAACTTTTATTTGAGACGACTAATTAATATATAGAACTGATTCATGCTAAGAATTGTACTTAATCAAATCTCTTTTCTTTCAAACATTGTTTAATTTTTTTTTTCTCATATCAGTTTCCGTTGCATCACGCAGATAAATCCCACTTCAAGTACCAAAATATTATCACCTAACAACACGTAACGTAAGAAAAGTTCTTTCTTTTGTTTACCTTCGTCAAATTCCCCCTTTCATTACCCCAAATGTTACAAAATGAACGGAAATCGTGGAATAGCACTGATATTCAAAGTTCAAAAATGCCCTTAGCTACTTCATATCTACTCCAACTTTAATACTAGCATTTGTTTAAATGCAAATACATCCAAATTAACATCCATTACTAAAACGCACACAATACACCCAAAACAAATGCGGGTATATAGGGCTATACAAAACCATAAAAGTGTTAATCCACCAAGAACGTATACGATTAATCATAAGTAAATATATAATTATTTTTTTTTTAAATTTTTTCTATTGATTTTGACTATTTTACTATTAGTTATACACAACTGGTCCTCCCAAGCACATACCAATATTATGAAAAACAAAAGACTCAAATTTTAGAGTTTTTTATTTAATAAAAACAAATTGAAGTAATGGGAAGTGTTTGTTGCTCGACTTACTTACCAGCCCATTTTCCCTTGGTGGTTAATGATTAAACCGAAACAAGGACAAGCATACGTGATTGTAAAAATAATAAAGAGAAAGTATTAATTTATGCATGACAACAACTTTAACATGAGAAAAAAGCAATTGTATAATAATTAACGTAAAATAACCCCAAATCAAATCAAAACAAAACAAAACCCTAATGAAACAAGTTACTCATACACAACTAGCAAAATCCACTAATTTATTCATGTATTGAAGCACAAAATTCATTCGCATCACTTATACTATAAACCACCCAAATATTATACACACAAAAATGACACACAACCCTACAAGATTCTATGAAAATAGTAAACCGTAAAGCAAACACAGATTGATTAAAGAAACTTACAACAATTGCTATTTCAAAACCACGAACAATGTCCTCAAAACGATCAATAACCTCTCCAACAATGTCCTCAAACCAATTAAGAGCCATTCCAACACGATCACATCTTCACTGGCATCTTCAAATGCGTCAGATCATCACGTTCATCGTGATTAACACCCACTCTCTCTCTCTCTCTCTAACAAGGTTGGTTTTGAAGGAATGATGGCGCGAAGGGGTAAAGTGGTCTTTTAACATTTAGATACTTTTACAAAAGGCTAGGTATGTAATTTAAACCCCAATGGTAACTCCATTTATGTGGTTTTGGTGGGGAAGGAATAATCTGAAGCATGTCAGCAAAAGAAAGAAACCATAGGAAAGGTTCTGTATTTCTTAAAAACCTCATGGGAGATGGGTGAAATTAACCCTTAGATTTGTAACTTGAAATTTATAGATCTATTTTGTAAAATTAAATAAAATAAAATAAAAATAAAAATAGATATGGGTCTTCTTCATCTGTCGGAAAGGTCTCTCTATACTTGGATACAATATAGCTTAGTTGGAGAAGGTTTGATATCCCAAATGGATTGATAGAGTATGGTCTAACTCCATTTTGATATCCAAAACAAAGTATACTTTTAAACTCCATTGAATATGGATCTCCAACCCAAAGCTCCAAAATGGAGAAAGCATAAAACTTTTAAATCAAAAAATATATTTGGAGTTTCAACCCAAACATCCATTTCTAACTGTATTTTCAAAAAAATCCCTCAATCCTTCACTTTTCCTCCAAACACTAAATGTACAATTTTTTAAAATTTTAATAAATATTTAAAGATCTCATCAATATCTCTTTAATATCATTTTTTAGAAAAATATATTTGCTTTACAAAAAAATATTAATCAAACGTAAAAAAAAAAACGAGTCTACATTTCAATAGTAAGTCTCCAAATATATATACTAAAATCGAGGTCTCCAGTTTCGATACCAAATGCAAAGATTGGTTCGAGCGTATTTAATATCCAAAATAAAGTTACGGAGTATGGTTGAAGATGCTCTTAGATATCAAAATCACTTCAACCAAATTCCATTTTTGAACTCAAAAATAGAGACCTTTATTTGAGTCTATATTTAGAGACCCATTCCAAAAATAGACTCACCACCAATTTTCTTTTTACTATTATTTCTTGTAAAAGAAGTAAAACTTTGAGACCATAAATTTAATTTCTATAATTCTAATATTATTAAATGATATTGATGAGAAAATTGATACATTTAAAATGAAATCAATATTACATATATAGTTAATAAAGGTTTTTTTAAAACAGCATAATTTGAATTTTTATTGGAAAAGTGGAAAATTAATATTTAGAGTGGGTTTAAATAAGGATGGCACAAAAATCCAAATCCAATAGGCTCCAACGTGTTTGGGAGGATTTTATTGGGTTTTGAGTGGGTTTGATAATTAAAATACAACCGGATTGGGTCCAAGTTAGGGGGGTTGTCCACCCAAATCCAACCCAATTACATGCTCTAAAGTTTTTAGATTCTATGTATTTGCATTTTGTGCGAGCCAGTTTTGGAGAGATGATGTTAACTTGGAAAGGTGGCATACAAGATGTTGGAACTTAGAAAGGTAATTAATTATAAAACAGGTAACGCAAAAGAAAATTAGTGAGCCATGAATAAAAAGATGGGTAAGGTAAAGTGTGCTAGGGTAAGGGTTTTGTGGGGGCATGAGGGAAGAATTCTAATTTGGGTGCAAATATGGGGTGGTGGTATTCCACTATTACCCAACATAACCCCAAATTGTTTATCACTTTCCTCTAGT
>BRYF01000014.1:5552500-5560000 GCA_030159135.1 Actinidia polygama | reverse complement strand
TATAATTAAATACATCGAGATACGTATTATCAAAAATTAATTCTATGTAAAAATATAAACTAAATTAAAAAATAAAGATAAAAAAATAGAAGAGTATAGGAAGAAAAAATAATAAAATAAAAGGTCATACAAATAATGCACCTTATTATTGACAATAAGTAATATTTTTTTTAAATATAAAAATACTAATAAGTAATAGTTTAAAAATATTAAATTAGAAAGAAAAAAATTATCTTGAATATTTTTATAATTATATATTTTTGTAATTTTTTTTATGGATATTTAGTATTTGCACTTATGTTGAATTATTGTATAAAAAATAGTATCTTTTAGCCCATTTATAATTTTTTAATAATTATTTTTATTTAAATATATTTTTATTATTTATTTATTATATAACCGGTTGAACCACGGTTGAACCAGTAAACTATTGAACCGATACCTTGACCGGTTCAATCTCTTGTTCGATTCTGATAACAATGGTCACAGGTTGGTAAAAGCAAACACGTGGAAGGTCAATCATGAGAGAGAGAAACACATGTTACTTTGAAAAAATAGAAGAGACGAAAAATTACTAACACCATAATAATTTTTTTTTAAAACAATAGAAAAACGACTAGAGGTACAGTAAAAAAAAATTAACATGGTTAATCCAAGCTTGCAATCCCTATTTAATCAAGCATAAGCTCACATGAAAATAATAAAATTATTTTTGAGATTTCATGCACACAAATCTTAGAAAAAATTAAGAACTTCCTGGCCAAAGATAAAAAAATGCTCATGATACCAATTGTAAAATAAAAATAAAAAATTGGTTGATTTGTTTTATGGATTTGCGAAATTTAATTAATTAAAAAATTATAATTATAAGCAATCAAAGTAAATCAAACACACAAAAAGAGATACATGATTTTTACGTGAAAAAACCCCCAAGGTATGAAAAAAAAATTACAAGACTAAGTCTTACCAAATAATCTACCATGCAAAATACAAGTTATAACTTACAAATCCAACCTACACCTTAGGTGTCGAATCCTCGAACTTGTGAAAGTGCTTCTTATACTAACCGATTCTATGATCCATGATTTAATAGATGGTTGAATGTTGAATCTTCAACCCTAGGAATCCTCCGTGAATTGAAATTATATCTACTCTCAACTTTGAGTACGTCCAAATGATTTCAAACTTCGATATGAATTAATTTATGAACACCCTTGAGAGAGAAAATGAATCTCAATGCTTTTTTTTAAAAAATCTCTTAAATACATGAAGAGTATGGATGAATAGTATTACTTACTTTCACCCATATAAACAAAGATATCTCTCCCTTTTTTATCATAAATTGGCAAAGGCAAACATGCGAAAAGGCAAACATGAGAGAGATGAACACCACGACACAATTTTAATTTTAAATCTAGATAAAACACTAGAAACACAAAAAAAATTGTTCCAAACTTGCAAAAATTCCTATTAATTCAAGTGTAAGTTTACATGGAAACATGTTAAAACATATTTTTTGAGATTTCATGCATATAAAATCTTTAGAAGAAATCAAGAACTTCCTAACCAAAGATAAAAATGCTTATGCATTCTATAGAGAGTGTGTGTGAGCTCAATGTGAACACCAATTTAAATTTTAATTCCTATTGTGATAAAAAAAAAAGTTGTATCACTTTTGAATTCAAGAGATCAAATTCACAACTAGAAGTCAAACCAACTAGCTTTCCTTGCCCCTCAATTTTATGCCTTCTTATGCCAATAATTATTTTTAAGCGACTTTTACACATTGAGCAAGGTAACCTTCTCCATATATATTTTCTTAGGATCAAAATTTAGATTTTCAGCATCATGAAAGGTTTCACTCATTGCTCAAAGGTAGCCATTTCCTTCAGCTAATTTATACATCAAATCATGAAATGGGAGAATAATAAAAATTTAACAACATAAAAGTGATTTGTACATAACAAAGTCAACAATGGAGAAGTTGTCACGGGTCAATCTAGCATAATATGTTATAAATAATTCAAGAAACACACATAAAAATAACGATCACAATGTGAAAGAATTTTTCATTAGAGTCATTAAGATGATGTTTGTTAACAGTTTAATTTCTGTTTTTCTGTTTAATTTCTTTTTTTTTTGTATAAACGTAAATAAAAATTTATTTGTGTTACTATTATAATTTTAAACAAGTGAAAATTACTACCACTATTTTTAAAAATAGTAAAAATAACAAAACAAAATCTTATTTTGTTTACAAAATCACCACCTCCACCACCACCATCACCGCCTCTACCAACTCCACCACCACCACCACCACCACCACGATCTCCTTTTCCACCATCACCGCCACCATATTTTTGTTTTTAAATAGTTTAAAAAAAGATGAACAAAACTAAACAAAAATAAAACAAACACATAAAAATAGAAAATTGGAAATGTTACCAAATATCCCCAAGTGTGCGTAGTTTATCTTCAAATAACATAAACATCATCACATAAGCAAATAATTTCTAAATATCCCCTTTAACTCATGCACACTAGACCCCAAAATTTTTTCCTTGTCAAAATGTAAACTCATTTAAAATCATCAAGGCATTACAGACAAGCAAGAACCAACAATTGTTTTTTTTTTTTTTTTTTAAAAAAAAGCACTTATATACAAAGAGATCATAGAACTAAAAAAAAATAAATTAAGTAGCACGTTGATTCAAAGCATATTGTGATGATTTTTAGGCGATATTTGTCCACATCCGAAGCACTATTGCGCTTGCGCATATAAATTGTTTATCTTAATCATTTTGTGGCACGAGTAGAATAAATGCTCGCAGATCAAAAAGATGTTTAAAGGATCCTTGAAAAAAGCCCAATCCGTCGGATAATTACTGGACCAGTCGGAGGAGCAACAGAAGGATGAAGCAAGGTCCAACCAGTCCAGCCTTGCCCAACCGGTAGAAGACCAAGTTGAAGGCAGAGCCCGACCAGTCCAACAATTGCTAGACTGATCAAAGGGACATCAAAAGGCTACCAGTCCAGCATAGAAGCCCGATCGTTCGAAGAATAAGCAGAGTCCATCACAGGAGCACGATCGATCGGACAATTCCTGGACTGATCGAGGAAACAGCAGAGCAAAGAGTGCATCTTTCATCTCGACCGGTCGGATGAATCCTGGACCGATCGGGAATCCCAGCACGCATCAAATCGCAACTGTTAAAGCCTTTTGAGTTAACATTTAAACTCAATCAACCACTCTCAAGATTTTGACATAGTAAGCAACCCCATGAGTGAGGGAGTGGGTGAGCTATGTAAGAGGGTATTTGGTCAAACAAGAAAAGGTTGTTGAGCAAGAAAGCATGGGCTTGATGGAAAGGACAAGAGGGGACTTTTGTTTTGGGGATTTTTGTAATTTTTAGCTTTGAAAACCATTAGCAGGGGAGGAGGAGCAGAACTGGTATTTTGGGGAAGAGAGAAAATTTCTTGGAATGTTTTTGTAAGTTTAAATTACATTTTGAAGCTTTTGAGTGTGAATTTGAAGTAATTTTAGTTTTTATTTTCTGCTAATTTCTTGTGTAATAGCGTATCTAGTACATGTGATCAAGATTTCCACATCCACGGAAGAATCCCTAGGCTTGATTCAACGACTAGATTTCATTTCTGACCTAGGTTTGGTGGATTTCTTTCTCTCAAATGGTTTTAATGCTTGTTTATGAATGCTTAGGGGGAAAATCTTTCAATCTTAACTAGGGTTGTACACATCTTTGATCATATGTCAACAAACTTGTCTTGATACATGTAATGCTTAATTCTCTTGCACTCTAAGTGTTTGATAAAATGTCTCAAAGCACTTAATCATTCACAAACACTCATTTGTATGAAAAATATAATTTTAAAGCTAAGTCTTCCATCTAATATCATAGTCTAAATGAGATGTGATTAAGTTAAAATGAGAGAAAAAACCTACCTACCAAAGTTAAAAAGGAATCGAGATTTTAGACTTTGCCTAATTTAATTTCCTAGCTAAATCACCGTAGCATAAACAAAACCAATAATTCCCAAACCAAAACCTTTTTCATCGCTTTAATACTCATGTATTCGTTCACTCACTATAGAAACTTCGGCTTATCATTAATTCTCTGTGGAGAATTGACCTCGGATATTTTGAATATTATGCTGCATTGACCATATATTTTTATGCTTGGAAACATACACACTTGGGAAGCAAGCACGCGTCATATCTATGAAACTGTAGGATAGTTAGGAAAAGTAGATAAATTCGATATTAGTTGCTGGTTTTATTGTATTTTTGTTTCCTGTTTTCATTATTATTCCGTCCATATTATCCCTTAAATTAAGAAAATTTCTATTGCTGGAATTATGAGATTCAACGACAGATTTGTAGTCATGCTTCTCTATATATATTCTAGCGTTTTTCATTAGGCATTAGAGAATGAGAATTACATATTATTTCTCCTAAAACTTATATGGTATCGAGCAAAGCTCTTGATCCAATTCTTAAATGGTCAAAATGACCATGACAAGGGCTAGAAGAACCACTGATTCTTCTGAAACAACTACAGAGAGTTCCACTTTAGGGACTTCCATGACAAACAATGGAGCAGACCATCTTTCCCAAAATTCTTCATTCCAATTAACCTCTCATAGGTTAAATGAAAAAAACTATCTAGAAGGGCTCAATATGTGAAGTTGGCGATCGATGGCAGGGGAAAACTCGAACATTTGACTGGCGAAGTGAAGCAACTAGCAATCGAAGATCCGAACCAGAACACTTGGAGGTCGAAAAACTCGTTAATCACTACTTGGCTTATCAACTCAATAAAGCAAAACATAGATAAACCTTACCTTTTTCTACTCACTACAAAAGATGTATTGGAGGCAGTACGAGAAACATATTCTAATTTAGAAAACTCATCTCAGATGTTTGATTTGAAAACAAAACTATGGCAATCCAAACAAGGAGAATGTGAAGTTATTGTGTACTATAATGAGATGGTTTCACTGTGACAAGAATTAGATCAATGCTATAAGGATGAATGGGATTGTTCCACTAATAGTGTAAAGATTATGAAAAAAGGAAAAGAATGACCGTGTATTTATTTTTGGTAGGCCTTAATCATGATCTGGATGAAGTTAGGGCTCGGATTCTTGGAAAAAAACCTCAGCCATCCCTTTGTGAGACGTTTTCTGAGATCAGAAGAGAAGAAACTACTAGGAAGTTTATGTTAAACAATCCAAAACTAAAGCCCATGATAGAAATGGAGAACTCAACCCTTGCTTCAAGAAGCACTAAATCCGACAGTGAAATGAGGGAGAAGCCTTGGTGTGATCACTACAAGAAGCTAGGGCACACAAAGGAAACATGATGGATGATTCATGAAAAACCTCTAAATTGGAAAAAGAATTCAGGGAGTGAAAATCGAGCAATTTAAGCCTCTCATGAAGAGAACTAGGGGAAGCAAGTCACTTCAGAAGCGTTCTCATTCACAAAGGAACAACTAGATGACTTGTACAATCTTTTCCAATCTCCACAATTCAGAGAAAATCTCTCTTGTTCTTTGGCTTAGAAAGGTAACTTTGTTACTGCTCTCCTTAGTGTCAACTCTAGTCAAACCAACTCTTGGATCATAGACTTTGAAGCAACTGATCATATGACAAGTTGCTCTAATTTTTTCTCAAATTACAAATCGTATGCAGGGAACAAAAAAATCAATATTGTTGATGGTTCTCTCTTAGCAATATCTAGGACAAGATCTGTTGTTATATCTCCTTCCTTAACTCTGCATAATATCCTTCGTGTGCCTAAATTGTCTTGTAATCTTTTGTCAATCAGCAAGTTAACTAATGATCTCAAATGCCGAGCTAATTTCTATTCCTCTCGATGTGAGTTTCAGGAAATGGTCTCAGGAGGAGTTGGAGGACGATTGGCAGTGCTAGAGAAAGCAGAGGTCTCTATTTCTTCAAAGATAGAACTGATTCGAGAAGACAGTTCAAAGTACCTGTTTTTTGTTTATAGTGACAATAATGTTAAGATATGGCATTATAGATTTTGACATCCAAGTTTTCATTATTTAAAACACTTGTTTTCTAGTTTATTTAAAAATAAAAGTCCATCTTCATTTCAGTGTGAGGTTTGTGAATTAGCCAAACACCACCATTCATTTTTTCTTCCAAAACCATACCAAGATCAAAATCATTTACATTAATCCATATATAGAACGTATGAGGACCATCTAGGGTTTTAACACTTTTCAAAAAAATGGTTTGTTAGCTTCATTAATGATCACAAAAGGGTAAGTTGGTTATATTGCTAAAGGAAAAATCCGACGCAGAAGAGGTTTTCAAAAAAATTTATGCCATGGTGGAAACACAGTTTCAAGAACAAATAAAAAAATTTAGAAGTTACAATGGAAAAAAATATTTTAACAAAATCTTAAGTAATTTTTTCCTAGAAAATGTATGATACATCAAATTTCTTGTACTTACACACCCCAACAAAATGGGGTAGCTCTTTTAGAAGTTGTTAGAGCACTTTTGGTTACAAGTAAGGTTCTTAAGTATCTTTGAGGTGACGCTATTCTTACCGTTACATATCTTATAAATTGAATGCCTACAAAAAATCTTAAAATTTAGACACCTCTAAGTGTTTTTCAAAAGAGTTTCTTCATATCTAAGTTGTCCTCTAAATTGCCATTAAAAATGTTTGGCTGCATTGCTTTTGCACATATTCATGCCACCAATCGTAGCAAATTAGATCCAAGAGCGAGGAAGTGTGTTTTTGTAGGCTATGCTCCAACTTAGAAGGGATACAAATGCTATGATCCCATTTCCAAATGAATATTTGTCACCATGGATGTCACCTTTTTTGAGTTCGAATCATTTTTTGAAACTCATATTCAGGGGGAGACACATATTGAAGATTCGGGATACTTAGATGTTTTTTCAACCAGAAAATACTACATCAATCAATCTGATGGATCCATCTTCATTAATCCAAAACCTAGTGTTTTAACTAATGAAAATCTAGGCCCATTTTCTATAGAGCCATCTTGTAATCTTGATAGAACCAGCAATGGACAAACGTGTACCAAACAACTTCTATTCTCTCGCAGAGGAAACAAATTTGAAGTAATGAGATTGATGCTCCTCAGCAATGTCAAGAGTCCGAACCAAAGCTTATCAGAACTCCACTGAATCTCTAAATAACCTTCATAACGAACCTATCCAAGCAATTTCACTTGATTCTGAGTCTATTTAATATGAGTCTAGTGTTTCTGATGAGTATCTTCCAGATGAGTATTAAGAAACAAAAAATGCAGTTAAAGCAAACTTGAGCTTGGATTAATAATGAAGTCATGGTTGATGTGGACCATGATGATTTAGAAAAAGGAAACCAACTCCCTTTAATATAGGTATTATAATATGGAAGAACAAACAAAAATAGAAACCCCAATCTCTCTCCACCCTCCTTCCCTAACTTTTCAC